>OVAY01000667.1:0-48676 GCA_900406395.1 Kernera saxatilis
GAAGAGAGAGTAAGGAAGCTCAGATCCGAGAAATTGATCCAGTAGAAAATTCGATCTCTAATTATATAATTCATTAATAAATATATTCTTTACAATTATTCAACTTTTTTATAGATATATGTTTACTGTGCTAAATGGATGATTTAAGTATTTGTTTTTATTCGATCCCGAATTAAATAATTCATTAATAAATATATTCTTTACAATTATTTAATTTTTTTAATAGATATATGTTTACTATTATGTCATAAATAGATAATTCAAGTATCCGTTTTTATGGGTTAAAAAAAAAAGTATCCGTTTTTATTCTCTATTTTTTTTTTTTGGTCAAACATCTTACTTTCATTCATAATTTAAGGCTTACAATTGAAACGAACAACAACAGACATATCTGATATGCAAAATGAGAAAGCTAGGCCATAGAGGCTTACAATATGATAAAAGGATAGAGGCACAAACTCAAAGTTTGATAATGCGTGAGAATAGATATTTTAGCGATCAAAGATGAGCTCTAGCGAAAGAAACACAAACTTCAATCCATCTTTTTCAAACGATTTGGAGATAGTCAACTTAACATGTGACTTTGAAACAAGATCCAAAACCTCAATTCTCATTAGAATGAGAATCGTTGAATCTACCGGTTCCGTGAAGACCTTCACACAAGAGTACAATGCGGTTAGGACATAACCCATCTTCTTCGGGATTAAATCCGGAGGAAGGACACCTCTCATAAAGAGGGAATTTGATGTGAAGGATCTCTCTTCCAAGGAAGAGGAAGTGGGAAAAGATCTCTCCTGGCCCCGATAGGAGGAAGTTTGGCTAAGTTTTCCACTCAGGAACAAACCTAAGGGACTTGATGAAACTGACAATAACAAAATCTCTATCTTCGCGGATGAATAGAATAATACGGAAGGGGAAGAACTCATCATCACCACAACCAAGGAAACCACAATCGGATGTCGAAGATCGCCGTACCGGACATCTCGAAACAGCCGGTGTTGAGTCTTACTAAATTGAATGGCGAGTTCCATCTTCACGGATAATAGGACAATGGTGGAACAACGAAACATAATCCAAGCATAGATTGAAAAGATAGTCTAGCCATATTAATAAATTAAATTGTCCCAAACATGTAATAATTGTTTGCATGGGAACATTAATACGAAATAAAATTCTAGGGTATAGATCGAGAGGGGTATAGATCAAGAGAAAAACTCCATATTACGTAACCAAGTCTAGAGTCTTATACAAATAATGCGTCCAATATATATTTGATAGAGATATTGGACTAATTCTTAGATATTGGATTACTTTTTACTACCATTTAACATTATATCATCTTAACAACCAATTTGTTAAAAATCAAAATTTATAACTTTATTTCAAAAAAAATTACCCCGCGCACAGCGCGGATCAAATCCTAGTTAATTTCTTAATTTAGTTGTTATAACTTATAACAAAACTTGATTTACAAGTTTTCCGAACCACGACCTACACTGTAGTTGTAGGAACACAACTGGGTCCAATTCTCATCCTTGAAGATTGGATATGATTTTGTCACATATCTTTTGTCTTGTGCTCAGATTCTCTTTAATCATGTAACAGATAATATATGTTAAATATTAAAATATAGGATAAAATTATAATATGTGGTTATAGGAAAGGCATGAATACAAAACAACTCCATTTTATGGATGATTATTGAGTAGTTTACAAGACCAGGATCTCTCGCATTTGATTGTAAGACATTTTTACTCATACAAAATTATATCCCAAAATAGAAATATTATACTAATTTTTCAGGTTTATATTATATTAAAAAATTTAGGACTTATTAAAATGGGAAAAAGATCAAAGCCACGGCCATGGCCCATGGGACCCAACACAGCTAAAGTTGTATCACAAGAGATAAGGCTTCATGTCTTACACTTTCGAAGCCCAAAATCTTCAACTTTCTCGAGAATCTTCAGACACGTTTGCGATAAACACATGTATATCAGCATATGTAATTGTTATATAAATATAGATTCGATTAGGGATTCAATAGTAGTATGAAGATAAAAAGTGTATGAGCGAAACGACGGAGAAATAGGATATTAGTAGAAAGTAGGAGGATAAATAAATGATTTAGAGAGTAGAAAACGGGTAAATTTTGCTCTCGTCTCTTGATCCTTGTTTGTCTCTCCTAAAAACAATTTTCTCAAGTGGCAAAAAGACAACGTTTCATCGAATTTCGCCGCTCTTTTTACAGTTTAAAAAAAACTGCAGGCTCAGATTTCATCTCCTGACTCGTTTCTCTCTTTGCTCTATAACTCTTCTTCAGCTAATTGCTCTGTTTCCCGTTACCGCTACCGCTATTGCCATCGCATTCCTCTGCAGCAAATCCGTCACAAGCTGCTTCTTTCGTCTTTAAATCTAACTTTCCTGAGTTGCTGGATTTCTCTGGGGACCCTTGTAAAACCGGTTCTTGGGTTGAACCGGGTGGGAGGAACACACCAGTTCCAGGGATGGGCATTCGAGGTTGTGGTGGTGGCTGGTGTCGTGGATGAGGTGGCAATGGCCAGCCTGTTGGCCCGGGTGGGACGCCACCTGGGAACGGCATTGGAGGGGCGAGTGGAGGAGAAGAGGCGATGAAAATCGGTTGAACAGCTCCGTTTGGTGGGCGGTGAGATGGTGTGGGCAAGACACCCGTGGTCGGGATAACAGGGTAGTGTTTAGGTGGGCCGTTTGGGTGACGGATGTGGTGATTCGGCGATCTGCTAGGCGGTGGTCCCCAGTTAGATCCGGATATGGAGTTTCTCGGTTGAGATTTGGTGAAGGTGACGAGCATCCGTTGCTTTCGGGTCGAGTGAATTGCAAACTTAGCAAGATCTGCGGATTTGCCTTCCACCAGAAGAACCGATCTGCTCAAAGTACCAAATATAATTGATGATATAGGATTGAAAGATCTCGATACTTTGCATAGAATTAAGTGATAGTTGAATCGGTTACCCGGGAATGAGGGACAGCTTGAGAGAGCCCTTGTAGTCGCCGGGATGATCAGAGACAATCACTCTTCCGAATGTGAAATCGCATTCCGACAAGGACAAGATGCCGACAGGTCGTCCAAACCAGGGAACAAACATATGAGGCTGCGAGTGATCTCCCTATGGTTCACAATAAATAGAGAGACACAAGAAAACTCCTACTTTGTTAAAGAAAACAGAAACAGATAGTTTTAGGGGTTTCATCGAAGTTAGCAATCAGTTTTAACCTCATTGAAGAAATCAATGATGCACGCGTCTGGTTTCACAGGTATGATTTGCTTTGAGACCAATCGTTCAATGATTTCAGAAAGAAATGATGGGATTGGCTCTATTCTTCCATCTGCATAAAACTCGTATCTCATGTTAAGCAATACACACGGAAATTATAAGCAAAGAAGATTTTAAAGGACTTGCCTTTGGAACTCTCATCATCAGGCGGCGTGTCAGCTATGGGGAGACCGAGTTGGATCATCTCACGTCCATGTCCTCTATTTGGCCGTTTATAACCCACATATGCCTCACCTGTTTCTCATGAATCAACAGTTTAAGACCCGACTAAAAAACTAAGTTAAATCATTAAAGTGGTGCATAAAAGATTCTTACTTTGGAGTTGACCTCTTCTGCCAGCAATTCTCAGATTGTGTACAAGAGAAACGAGTTGAGAAACTTCCTTTGGGTCAAGCATTTTGTCGTATAGCTTCAATCCTTCCACAACATTAACCTACTCAACCAAGAAAAACTCGTAACAATTTAATGTTGTAGGCATAGTGCATAAACTATAATAAACAGACATTGAAGAAGATCCAACTTACCGATTTCGCTTCATACATCTCTTGGACAACAAAAGTCTTTGCCATGCTTGCAGGACACTCTATATCTTTCTCGTCCTGCTTTTGCTCTGAACTGAGACTGTTATCTGAAAGAAGGAAACAACACAGAATCGAACATTTCAAATCATGTGAAAATTCGACAAGTCAGGTTTTCCAAAGTACCTTTAGAAGCCGAGTTACAATTACGGTTCACTATTTCCGCTTGAGTTTCTGCACTGGCAGACTCAGATTCTTTCAAATCTTTACTACCGCTCTTTGGTTTCTCGCTACCATCTGTCCCACAAACAGATATAAATGTACATTATTGCAACGCATACATATATAAAACCAGTAGAGAGTCTAGAGACTACAAACAAGTAAACCGCAGATTAAACCCGAACCTTCCACTATCAAAATGTTCCGCTATATACAATGCTACTATCTCATACCAAATTGCAGATATGATTTAACAGCAAAAAAGTTTACTTTTCATACAAGCAAGCAAGCCTTGAAGCCAACCAAAGACTTATCTCATTACCTCTCTTCTCCTCTGCAACAGATAATGCCTTATCATCACTAGCTAGCTTAGCTTCCTCCCGATTCTCAACATGATCAATGCTAATGCTGTGGCAATCCGAATTCGAATTATGCCCGTTTCTCGCCATTGACTCAGCTCCTCTGTAACCACCACCATGGTGCTTGTTAAATCCAGGCCCTGATCTCCTTCCTCCGAATTTCCCAATCTGATCGGAATTGTAATGCCTTTGAGGCATTTTCTGTTGCCGTTTCCAAGCAACTTGCTGTAGATTGTAAGAAACCTCAGCAACTGGGATAAACTGCTGCATATAAAGAACTTGAGCCCAGCCTAATTGACGGTGTTGGATGCTTGAGATCACGGCTTCGTATTCGTTGTGATCCCCAATGGCTACTAGATGTTGACAGAGCGAATCGATGATAGCGTTAGCCGCGGCGAACTCCCCGCGAATCCACGAGATAAACGCATCTCGCCCGTCGGGGATCCAATTTCCGGCGACGGCGACGGCGGAAGGATACTGCAATTTATCAGACGGAGTAACACTTCCCGGTGGCATTGCCATCTGTGGCAACAATTTAGATAGAAGAAGCAAGTATCTCGAGAAAAAAGAAGTTTTCGTTCTTTTCCTTTTTTCTTCTCGCTATCAAACACAACTCATGGCTTTCTTTAAACAGATCTGCAGAATCAAAAACAAAATGTAATTGGTGAAAAAAAGATCAGCAAGAATTCAACGAGATCGCACACTAAATCCTGGGAAAATCTTGGAATTTCAGATAAAACCCAGGAAGAAAGCAGGTGAATTTCGGATGGAGAAATTAAAGCCAGAAACGAATATAGAAACAAAGAATCACCATAAAATGTGATGGTTTTAAGAGGAAAGCGAAGAGTGAAACAGTACAGATCTGGCAAAACGAGTATCGCGTCTTGACGGTGAAGCTGAGTAAATAAAGAGGGAGAGTAATCTAGTTAAAGTGATGTATAAATTAAGGGAAGCTTCGTAAAAGGCAAGACGAAAGAGAGAGAAGAGATCTAGGGTTTTTGAGGAAAGAGGTGTGAAGGGTAAGAGAGAATTTTTGGCTTAGTTAAGACGCATGCGTTTAAGAGTCTACAACGGTGGCTTAGGCTTAGATCATCACTTCAGATCTCTCAATCTCATTTTTCTTTTCTTTTTTACTTCCCCAAATTCTTATGCAAATCGTTTCAAACAAAAAAAATCGGTCGTCGATAATTACGCGCAGTTACAATTCATTGGAAAAATACGAATTAGTTTCACTCACGTTATTGAATTAGGTACATTTTATGCATATCATTGTTGGAACGAAATCGAGATTCCGCATCTTTTTAAAGATGCTGGTTAATTTGATTTTCCTTCGTAAATACTAAAACAAGATTATTACGTCACCCTTTTTTGCTTTCTATCAGATGGGCCATAAGGCCCATTATATCATGCTTGGATTAACATATGGATCCCTATGGGTCCACAATATAGATTTGTAGGTTTTGTAAGTTACGACATTTTCTTAAAGTTTGGGTCCATTTGATGAAATATGTATGACACGTAGAGAATTTTGGTGACTACTTAAAATATTTGAGATTTTATATTATGGTCATTATGCAAAACGGAACTTTAGATCATTCAGATCAGTAGTCGACTGTCGACACATGTATTAACAGTTTAACATACATGTAAAAGATGACCATGACTAATAATCCAAGCTTTTTTTTTTGGTCAAAGCTTTACATTCGGGATATCATTAATAATCCAAGCTTTATATTCCACTAATTACGAATTTTCTTCTTTCTTTACCAAAGTCATTGATATCAATGTCATTCATTAATTATCGGGAAATAACTGTAACATATACTAAAATGACACGTGTAGAGACCATTGTTGCCGTTGTTGCTTTTGTTTTATAAGTATATATGCGATCCTATTCCTAACCAAAACACTAATTAAGTTAGTATAACATTTTCTGTTTTTGGTTTTTAACTTTTTGAAGAAAAGACATGAGATTGATCTGTTACATGAGTCCCAGAATCATACATATACGAAACAATACATAAAAATAAATATAGATAATAAATATGTTGGCTATCTTCACCGAGAAAATGCCATGCGGAGACACCACTTGTTAAACCAGAGCACCATACTAAGGACACATTCGGACCGATCCATCTCGTAGACAAATATGTCCATATAGGACCATAGACTATTAGACTTTATCGAGTTCGACAAACCCTTATTTTCGCACAAATATGTATTTTGGAAGATTCAACTCCATTTTTCAACTCCAGTTTCTGCAATTTAAAGGAAAAAACATCGCACGAAGTCATCCCAAATGGACCCACAATTTAGGAGATCGATGCACCTCGAAAAGACATTATCAATGACACATTGTGTAAATATGTGAATGAGCTGAATGTGTCAATATATGGTCACATAAAGTAGACAATTAAGTCAATAATAATTAGTGGACCCGTTGAATACTCGTACAAGATCAATAGACGTATTCAATTTTGTTGAAAACCTCCTAAAAAAACAAGATAACGAGAACATGTATGCTTTATACGAAGAAAAAAAACGGGAAAGAAAATATTTTATATTGTCATATATTTTCCATCTGCTTCTTTTTAAAATATTAATGTTTATTGAAAATTTATGCAAATTTCACATTATAGTTTTAATTTTACTTTCGTTTTCTAGTATAATTGATATTGTTATTATTAGCTAATAAAAAAAATCAAAATATTTTATTATTATGTTAAACGACAATGTTTGTGAAGTGGAGGAAATCAAAATATCTCAGTGTCATTCCATCTTTCAGTCCCATAATCAATATTCCTCTATACAAGACACAAAATACCAAAAATGCCCCCCGATCTCAATAATATACTACCGAGTCATGTCGACTCAATTCCGGCGAACCGGCTCCTGCTCCGGTGATTTCCATGACGGTGGCGATGAGGGATTCCCCCGAACGTGACCGGATCATGGACCCTAAGACGCTTAGCCTCCTCCGGATTCACCACACATTCCGGTAAAACCACCTTGTACCTCATATGGTCGTAGCAATACGAATAAGTCATATGTTTCCGCCGGAAACTCTTCATTTTGTTCCTCTGAGACTCCGTTATCTCCGACGCTACCCGGAGATTCTCAACTTCTCCGTCTTCGCAGCTCGGAAACTTTTCGGTGGGGTCGACAGCGCAGCCGTGGAGGATCAGATCGGTGAATTGAACGACGTAAGGGGCATATTTGTAATTTACACCGTACTTGCCACCGTTGGTTGCCCATTTGGAGCCATCCCATATGGTTGCGTAAAGAGACATTGGCTTCGCCGGGAAGTCACCGCCCATTAACACCGTGCGTTTGACCTCTCTGATCGGAACATTGTCTACATAAAATCTGCAGCCAACAAAAAAAAAATGTAACAAATTTAATCGTTACCAAGAAAGTATTCACATGAAAATTATCTTAAAAATACGACATTTTTGGTAAAAAAATCCAGCTTTGAGTGGACTGGATTTAGATTCTCTTTTCCAAAAATACTCTGTTTGGGTCTCTGTTGTTGCAGTTGCAGAATCGAAAGCTGTAAACCACAAAACTTTGCAGAACAAGAAACCAACTCCACTAGCTTTACAATATAAAATTGAATGAAAAGTAAATTAAATCATCACACATAAATCCCACTTGGCTTTCCTTTAGTAGAAACATCAAGTGACGGTTAAAGAGACTCCGAGATCATTAAAAGACTCATAAAAGCCCAATCTAACGGCTTTAATTAGCCATCTAAATCCTCTGTTCATAACACCAACTAGTTGAATTAAGAGGATGATTAAAATCTAATCAAGATGGGTTTGTTTTTTTGACTTACATGATGTGAGAAAGAGACCAGAGGATACTGTATTGATGGAAATCCTCTGTTGGATCGAACCAAAGATTGTATCTTTCTTCTCTGCCCAAATGTGTGCTCCCATTGCCGTATATGTTCGTCTGAATCCTCCATTCTTTGCCTCTAATATTCCCCAAAAACTCAAAATCAATCTCGTCATGATTCTTCTCATACATGTCTCCATTTGACAACTGAGAGGAACAAAAAAAGCACAAACCCACCAAAAAAAAAAAGATTCAGGCTTTTGTCCTTTTAACTAATCAAATGGAAACAATGAAACAAAATCTTCATGAGAGATATCTTCAATTGGTTAGTTTTGGGTAGACCCAAATAGCTAAAATTTAAGAATCCATGTTGGGGTTTATGTGAAATCTGCAGATTAGAGATTGTTGCTTACATAAAAGGCGATAACAACTCCTGCGGAGTAATCTGATGGCAATTTGATGGAAGAACTGAAGAACCCATGTAAGTAAATATCATTTGTGACAAACCCAGAACCTGTAAATATGATTTCAAAAGAATATCAGTATAGAAAAAACGGAAATAGAAAGACTCAGAGAAACAAGAAGACAAACCGGTTCTCTCATCGAGCGTTAACCGGACAGATTTTCCGTCTCTGTGAACAATAAGATTCTGGTCACCGAATAGCTGTGTGTAACCTTCGTCGAACTGTGTAAGAGGAAGCTTTTTTAGAGCAAATCCAGAAACCAAACCGGTGAAGAGTGACATGAAAACTAAAAATCGAGTTAAAAACTCCATTTTGTATGAAACTATTTTTCTTAGGTAAACGTTTTTGTGTATGATATTATGTGAGGGAAGAGATTTAAAATGGATAAGTAGCGTGTTGACTACGAGCTATGTTCTATGGAGGTGTGTTGAGAGAGAGAGCCGTAGAGAGGCTAGTGAGAGAGAGAGAGCCGTAGAGAGGCTAGAGAGAGAGAGCCGTAGAGAGGCTAGAGAGAGAGAGCCGTAGAGAGGCTAGTGAGAGAGAGATAGCATGAATATCAAGATTTCGACTGTAGAGTACGTCTAGCATTTAAATTCTTATATGTCAACTTACTTCATAATTATATTTATTTAAATACACTGAAACAATAACAAGGCTAAAAGTCTTTTTTATAGTATTAGTTAGTAATACATTGGACTGAAAGAGTCTTAAAATATTTAGTTAGTAAACTAAATATAATCAACTTAACTGCTCCCACATTTTTAAACAATATTAGATTCACATATTTCCTACTATTATATATCAATTTTTCTGACCAAATAAAAAAAATATCAATTTAATTAAATAAATTGTGATTAACAATTTAACACAAAGTTATATCATTGGCAGTAGCTATATACTCATGTTACGAACTCTATCAATTTTTTTTTTCATTTTTACATATAGTTAAATGAATCCATCGAAACATCCATTGATAGGTTTATTATATTTTATATGAGAAATATCTTAAAATACCATTAAAATAAATTGTTGATCCAAAAATATCAGCATTTTTTCTAAAAATACCATTAAAAATTCAAATTTTCTAAAAATACCACAAATACTAAAATTGATTTTTAAGGGTTTATAATTTAAATGTTTGGGTTTAGGTTTAGATTTAGTATTTTGGAAGTTTCGTTCTTAAAGTTTATAAAAGTCTAGGGGGTTTTATTAGTCGAATATGGGGATTTTAATTTAGAAGATGAAGAAAAAATTAGAAAAATTGTAATGTATAATAGACTAAAGAGTTATAATTAATTATATAACAGACCCAAAAAATAAATTAGGTAACTAGCAATAATGAAAAGTGATTTTTCTATTCTATCTTTCTGTCATTCACTGCACACACGTCGCTGTTTCTGATTTACTTTTTTTGTTTTCAATTATTTTTTTTTTAATTAAAATTAAAATTACAGCTCATATTATTTTATCTTTTTCTTTTAACCCTAATTTCATACAAACGCTCCTCCTTCTTCTCTCACTTCTGCCGCTGAACCTTTCTCTTTTTCTGCATCTCCGACGAACCGTCGAACCCTTCTCCTTCTTCTTTGCTCGAGCTTCTTCCTTCTTTGTCGCACTCGTCTTCCTTCTTCCTTTGCTCGCTTCTTCTATGTGTCTCACTCGACCTCCGCTTCTTCCTTCTTCATGTACCTCGCCAGATCTGTCTTCAATCGTTGGTGGATAAGTGGCGGATCTGAGAGTGGTGGTGATGCATCGCATTTTCAAAGCTGCAACCGTGATGGTTCTTCGCTCATCAACCACCGATCAATTTGCTTAAACTATCTCAGGTGGGCTGTTGGAATTTTGTTATTGGAATTGCAAATCAAGTATCTCGTGGGGTCTTCATCTGCCACAGTTTAATTTCATAGTTCAATTGTATGTGAGTATGATTCTCTTTGACTTGGATATTCTTAAAAATAGATTCAATTGTAAAATAATTGTTTGGGTCAAATCGCTACTTTTTTAAGATTTTAAATTAATAGTTCTTATATTGCGTTGTGTTCTATTTTTTTTGTATTGCTAAATAAGTTAACTTTATTAATAAATATAATAACTATTTATATAATTATATAGTTAACTATACAAAAATCTAAATTAAATATAAATAATCCACAATCAAAAGTAGATTAATTTTTGTAAAATATTAGCTATTATGTTATAGTAAATTATTATTATGTTATATTAAACTATTATTGTTTTATAGTATATTTTTTATATAGTACAGTGAACTATATATATATAATAGTTTACTATTTAAAAAAAATATATAATTACATAAATAATTAACTATAATTATTATATAAATATTATAGTTAAATATATTATCGAATTACTATTTATAATCATATATAACTATATGTAAAATTATATAATTACATCAATTAGTTAACTATAGTTATTATATAATAATTCAATATATATATAAAATTTATATAATTACATAAATAGTTAACTATAATTATATTATCGAATTACTATTTATAACTATATATGTAATTATATTTTAAATAATTAATTTTAATTAATATATAAATAGTTAATTATATTTTTAAAATAGTTAACTATTTGTAAAAATCTTATAAAGTCATATAAATAATTAATTATTGTTTATATGTAAGTAAATATGTATATATATTTGATATAAAATGTAAATAAATATGTATATATTTGATATAAAGTATAAAGAAAAAAAAAATTATTTTTATATAAATAAATTTAAATATAATATTATTTTTAAAAGAAAGACCATAAGTGATTCCATATAAATGATCTCATGTGGTCCAATAGAAGTGATTTCATGTGGTCCAATAATAAGGGCATTATAATCATATTATTAGTTACTTTTGTTAGTTTTCTAAATTTAATATCACACATGTTATTTGTTTAATATTACTTACAAAAAATAATATTCTATAAATTTATCCTATATTCTAATTGAATTTCAGAAGTTTTTAAAACGTAATTTACTGTACCCAACTTTTCAACATGTATGAAAATGTGACGTGACTGTCGTAGCACCAGTATCACATGCTATGCTATGCTACGGTTCGAATTTAGTTACATTATTATTATTGAGTTTGTATTTAGAGAAATTCCTTAAATTTACTGTACCCAACTTTTATTTATTGATTTTGGGACATCTTTTTGAGGTTGTACACGTTATTTTGTTTGGAAGGGAAGAAATTTATTATTCTTGGTATTATGGAATAGTCGAAGAGAATGATCACGTGATCTTCACGTGAATTTATGATAGTTCTTTGTCAATGAATCCATAAAATGATGCGACTTTATTTTGTGTACCACTTGAAGTTTGGACACACTCCAAACACCTTACATAGTTACATTTCTAGTAATCAATTTATCCCACATTGTATTAGTTTAATGTCCCTTAGACTTTTCTTAATCACGGTTGTATTAGAACTTTAATATTGCAAAACGAGCGAAGGTGGAGTGAAACTTTTAAGATGAGCATTACTTAATTTCTTTATTTAAAAAACAGACCAGGCAAAAATTATTGGTAATGAAAGTAAAAAATGAATAAAAATTGCATATACGTTTTTTTGTTTTTGCATATATATGTTTTATTGAGCTGGTTTTTTCCTGAATTAAATATATATGTAATGATAAAGTATTGCTCAGATGATCAGATATGAAATGGCCAATAACATAGAACCAAAATAAGATTCAAACCATATCTTTAGATTTCTTGATTAGTTTGAAAAGTATAACTCGTTGACAATAAAATTAAACAAAAATCCATGAACATGCTGTGTAAGGACCTACAAAGAAAAAGGCTTCTCCGTTGATAACTATGGCACGTCGATTACCAAATTTTACTTCGTCTAGCATTTATCAAAAAATTTATCCAACCAAGAATTTTTTTTACTTTTGGAAGGTAAATTAAATTAAAAAAAAAAACTTGTGCTATAATTTGGATAGATTGCTCGTAAAGTCGTAACATGGGGGCAGTGTACGGATGGGGAAATGAGAAAACCTCAGATACCAAATCAATGTAACGTCGAAGTTGCGTGCAGAGGAGAGAGAGAAGAAAGGTTTAGGGGTATTTATGACATTTCAGTATCAGTAGACCCCACGTCATTAAATGAGTGTGAGATAATGTTATCCGTCACATGGCTTTACATTATCTATGTCTGTTTCCAAACACAAAACGAACCAGCAAAATCTCTTTTTATTTTTTTGCCATCAATTTTATCTTTTTTTTTTTAATTGTCTTTTGTGCTGATTTCTAATATCAAATTATGATGATTTACTGATAATCATGTTAGTTTCCACCTAAGTTCAAATTTAGTTCTCTGAGTTTGTTAGATAAATTTTTCTTAAATGTATTTACCAAAAGAAAAAATATAGCGGTTTCAAGAAAAAAAATAATATATATATATATATATAGTTTCTTAAACGTAGTTAAAATTCACAGCCACTCGTGCACCCGTAATACTCGAGCAGAAAAGGCTCAACAATTAATATGTGCCAAAAAAAGCGTTTAATACATGTGGGTCCCATTCTTAATTATTTGTTTCCTTCTGATAATGGGCCTCGTTTTGGCCCGTTTACTTCTTCTGGCTGCCTTTTAGCGCTAATCTTTGTTTTTCATATACTTTGGGACACATTTATTTATTTATTTTATTATATTGATGTCGTAAACATAGCATAACTTGGGAAAGTTGACAAAAAAATAAATAAATAAAAATAATAGAACTTGGCAAGACAAAAGAACATAGCAGAACAAAAGAATAAAAATTATTCGTGAATTAATTCGTCGGAAACTCATTTTAAAAATTGGGGAAGATTAACAATCGATTATTAAAACATTTACACTGTATTTACAGAATTTATATTCTAGGACAGTTCCGCCATCCTATCGTCATTAAACTTTCTTGATTAAATCACCTAATGAAAACAATTTGACTATTTCGTATAAAGTTATAAATCAAATTCAAAATATTGCTTTTGTCGTTTTTTTGTATGGAAAAGAATCGAGTGAAACTTGATAACAAAAGAAAGGTTTGTACATAGGCATAGGAATAATATGTATCGGCTGCGTACACGTCGGTGACTTGGTTGTTGTATACTTGTATCTACAACCCTTGTGTACTTCTTCTTAAATAAACCTAATTGCTATTTTATTCTCCATGAAATGCGGTCGAGGAATGTGATTTCTTCTTCCAATTATTTCAGTCAGATTAAAGTAATGATTGAAAATCACATGATGTATAAATAATTAAGATTTTGAAATTTCGAAACTTGATATCACTAACATCACAATGACATCATATTTGAATAAAAAGCAAATAACTTTTTTATTTTTTTTGAAAATGACTTTTGGGTTCAGGCAGGGTAATGATATTTGCAGACGATTTTAAACATGAAAAAGGGTCAACTTCGATTTACAAATTTTATTCTTGTAATCCATAAAGTTTAACTTTCTTTTGCTATTTTCTCGGGAAACATTAATCAAGAAACGGAAAAAATATCAAGTTCCGAGGGGTCCAGGAATAAATTTAGTGGAATTCATATTCTCCATCTCATTTTTATGCTTTCCAAATATATGTAGCGATTAGCGAAATACAATGCGAAGGGTAAGTTGAAAGAAAAAAAAACTAACAAAATGAAAGGTTATAAACTTCTAGTATTTGTTTTCGTTATTTAAGTGTAATTTGTATTGGAAAAGTGTAATAAAAGAAACTAAATTACAGTCTTTGTTTCCAAAACTTTTTTTTCCCATTGAATATGTTATCCATAACTTTTCAAATACAACCTATTTTAAGCATAATTTTGCTAGACTAGAAGAGTCTTATCATGACTTGGTTTTTGATTAAGAATTTGGTAATTTACATTTTAAAACTTATAATTTGGTTAGCTTGTCCCTTGAAATATAGAAGTCATTCATATTTTTATATTTGCTTAAAATCAAGTTTGGTGAGGAGCGTTAATGAGTTGGGTGGTACATAGATGGAGAGGAGACCTAAAGCTTCAAGGGTGCTGAGAATTTTACTATTAATGGTGAATTAACAGTAACGAAAAATAATGTGTTGCGAAGGAAAAACCAATAGGAAAAAAAGGAGAAAAGTGTATGATGATTTTAACTGTGAGATTATTTACACAACAATCCATTCATGTGATTGTTGTATATAATCATGAGATCACTTAAAACGGCAGAGATATTAGAAACATTAATTTGAACATATTTAGTGAAAAAAGAATAGGTCTATTAAATCTTGCATTCTATATTTGACGTTCAATATTTTTTAAAAATTAAGTGCTCGATTAGAGATATTTACTAAATTATAGAAACAATATCCCATCATTTTCTCAATTTTAAATAATAAAACAAGCAATGGAAAATAATATTTGGTACATAATTTTCCGTCATTTATGTACTCTGTATATATGGTCACACTGCATCTGCACATCTCTCTCTCTCTACATTCATTAATTTATTATCTTCAACCTTCTCTAATACTCTCTCTCTCTCTCTCTGCAACATGGATAGTCCGACGAGCATACGCAGTAAACCACCGCCGGATATTCTTTCTCCGTGCGGTAGCCAACGACGGAGAAGCAGCTGCGACTCCAACTCACCGGAATTCGAGTTCTGGCGTCTAACAAACTCTTCATTTCATCAAGCCGAATCAGATCTCCTTTCCGCCGACGAGCTTTTCCACGACGGCGTTCTTCTCCCGCTTCACCTCCTCTCCATCAAATCTGAGCCTCAACCCGACCCGAATGCCTCAGAGTGTGATCCGGATCCATCTCCTTCCGTCTCTGACCCGGCTGTTACAGAGCAAAAAACCGAACCTGGATTAGGATCCGAGTTGACCCGGGAGACGACGGTTTCGAAGCGGTGGAGGGATATATTCAGGAAGAGCGAAAATAAACCGGCGGGGAAGAAAGAGAAGGTGAAAGATAACAAGAAGAAGGAGAAGAAGATCGGGTCGGGTCCAGGTTCGGGCTCGGGTTCAGGAGCGGAGCTAAATATCAACATTTGGCCGTTTTCAAGAAGCAGATCCGCGGGTAACAACGTGACTCGACCCAGAATGTCGTTTGGAGCTCCGACGACGCGGAAAGTCAGCAGCGCGCCGTGCTCCCGGAGCAACTCCACCGGCGAATCCAAATCCAGGAAAGTTCCGAGCAGTCCCGGTCGTAACGGCGTGCATCTCGGTCGGAGCAGTCCAGTATGGCAAGTACGGCGTGGAGGTGGAGCTCCGACCGGAAAAACGATATCCGAGCCGATGGGTAGGGTCGTGGCCAAAAGGGAAATTCCCGAGGCGCGGAGGGGTAAAACGGTAATTGAGAACAATAAAGCAAAAGTCTTGAACTTGAACGTGCCTATGTGTATCGGTTATCGGAGCCGGTTAAGCTGCAGAAACGACGAGGGTGGAAATAGTAACATTGGGAGTGACAATAATAACAACGTCAATGTTAATAATAATCCTAATCCTAATGGTTTATTTGGCTTTCGTAATCTCTTTGTTAAGAAAGTTTATTGACTTTCTTTGTGTTTTGTATTATATACTAGTAATCTTTTGGAAGTGTCGAATTGTCAAACCCTCTTAATAGTCTCGAGGGTCAATTTTTATTTTTTTATTTGCTACTTTGCTGTTAGTACGGTGTGTGGATTTGGGCAGATTTTCGTGTTTGCTTATATATCATGTAAATTAAGAACTCCATTTTGTTAACTACTTTTTTTTTTGTATTTAGAATTTTCTGTTTGTTACAAGACTATGACTATACCGAAGGTACCTTACACTTAAAACTTGTAATGAGGAAACATACTATTAAATATTAATATTTATGATGTGACGAATTGTATTTTTACTATCTAACATAAGTGATTGTATGTTTCTAATTTTTTAGTTTGTCCATTTTTTTTTTATCAATCTGTTCTCAGAATATACTTCATCGTATCATTTCCTAATTCTAATATAGTTGTAATATTCTACTAATCTAAGTATAATGTGTTTGATGACCAAAATAATTTTTCTAATGAATTTAAATTAACAACAGTGTATTTAAAAGTATTTATGATTTAACTTTAAACATTAAAATAAGAAATAAACACATAAAACACATTTATACAGCCCATGCTTTGACTTAACACCAATATTGTATATTCAAGTTCTTTCTCTTTTTTTGGTTAAAGGTAAGTTGTTCATGTCCTTGAAAAAATTGGTATTAATTTGGTACTAATTAGCTAGGCCATTTACTAAACATTACACTTAAGCAATATAAATAGATGAATTAAAGCAAACTAAATTGATCACAAAGTTTTTTTCATCTCCAAAGGTACACAATTCTCAATTCTGTATATGTACTTACTAAATTTTCAATTACACACTTCTTCATTCTTTCTTCTTCTTCTTAATAAGTATTATTGCTTCTACTTGTTAAAATAATAAACGTTTTATTATTTTAGTCTTTTTTTGCATAATAATAAACGTTTGCATAAACCTAGTTGTAATTCTATAGTCTTTATGTACATGCAAATTTTTTGTTTTATTGTTTTTTAAAGTTGAAACAAGTATATAAAATATTTATTCTTAGCATCTCACATGTGACAGGTAACAATGGAAATTCGAAATATTGCCTTTCTCTGGTTTTCGATCTCGTTGTAAATGTTGATTCACCTAAAGCTTGAAAAAAATAACACAGCCGCCGTCAAGATTATCCTCAAAAGATCCAAACTATATTTGGTGGATTTTCAATCGAATTCCACCATATTTGGAACAAAAATAAATCGGATTACGCTTACAAACCATAAAAATATGGTTTATTATGGTGAAATTGGATTAGGTAATCCAGTTCAAAAGTTTCTTGTAGTTTTTGATACGGAAGCGCCGATCTTGGGGTGTTCAATAAAAATTGGCTTGACGATTTGTCAAACAATCCGTCTGAAGATCCGTCTGAAAAAGATCCGTTTGAAGATTCATCTGAAAATCGGAAAATGGCAAAATATGTATATATGTATATACATAAAAAACTGTAAAGATCAACGTTACCAATGTGTGATATTAGTACAAAAAATTTCATAAAAAGTGAAAATTTTATTTTTCTAGTTGTTTTGTGTACCGAGAGCGTGGATCTATGGGTATTCAATAAAGATTGGAGTAATGATCGGAGACTTGCGAATGATTCTAGAAAATTTCATTGATGCCCATAATCTCCTTCACCATCAGTGGAAAAACTTTCCTTATCTCCCATAAAGATGTAAGTTCAAATTAATTTATTCGTTAAGTTAGTATTATTATTTTTGTCATGATAGCGATATCTTTTTTTTTGTTTTCTTTTTCTTTCTAATAGATAAACATATGTAGCAATGGACTTGACTGCACAACCTCATTCAAGCCTAAATTTTACAATAATGACGATTAAGATGATGATGATAATCATAGTCATGATGATGATCATGGTCGTGATGATGATCATGGTCATGAAGATTATCAAATTGATGAGAATTTTTGGTATTGACTTCAATTCTGGTTTGATAATTATTTTGAAACCATATTAGAATATTAAGATGTTAATTAGTTTGGGCTACACAAATGCATGATTTTGGGGGAGGTTTTTTTGAGACATTACCATACCATATTCAACTTGGCCGAAGCAAAAATCGGGTTCGATGAAGCATTCCAAGAAAAACCAACTAGGACAAAACGAGAATTACTATATTCCTATTATGTCTAGTCATGTAATAGTAGTTTTAAAACTAATCGTTCTAAAGTGGAATGTCCTGAAATTTAAACGTATATATTCATGATGGATTTATTATCTCTTACAATTCATGATGGGTTTATTATCTCTTTAATCATTGCTAAATGTAACTAGTAATTTGCAAACTCCAAAATATTCTGTGTAGATATGATATTTTTTTTGGTTATAATAGCTTTGTTAAAAATGATGATTCGACTTCATATTACCATTTCAAAGCTTCATGCATGCTGTGTGGTAGATAAAGAATATTGTTATAAATTGGCAAAGCCGAGTCATTCGAATACCGGAATTCATGAGATTTAGAGGAAGCACCGACCAGGAATTGGATGCATATTTGATTTTATTTGGTAAGGAAGGAGGTCATTTCGGTTTGGTAAGGAAGGAGGTCTAAAACCTGATCGTCTTCTCTCTTTAGTTTTGGGTTTGGCGTTTTTCTGAAGGCATCCATGATCAAAGACATAAGGAGATATCTCTGCCAGTATTGTGGAATCAGCGGATCGAAAAAGTATCTCAACACTTGACACATTCTTTCTCATCATAAGGTTTGAATCTGTCTCCCCGATTCTTATCCGATTCATCATGAATATATGATGTTAATCATAATAAAATTTTCACGTTCGGTTCTAATTAATGAATGTAAAATCTTTACTAGTCTCCATCACATGTAGCCTTACACATTAATACAATTAAATGCTAGCAACTCAACTATATATTAACGTTCAAAGACCTATGCTTCTGTGAAAAAAAAACATGTGACCCGTTTAGAGACAATAACACAAAGAGAATGGAAAGTGATCGAAAACTTTGGATTGACTCATACATGTTGATTCAAATCAGGAAACAAAGATACAATGACAGAACAATCAAATCAATAAGCTTGATTACCTAACAGTAACATAATATAACTCATCCCAATAAGGTCTAAACTCTTTAAATAACTTTGTAAATTAAAGAGATACGAAAACAAAACTCTTTAAATAACTTTGTAAATTAAAGAGATACGAAAACAAACCTGTTTTTAAAGCAATTTAGATTAACTGAAGCAATTGAGTATCTTTAAATCGGAAACCATTTGATACCGAGCTGATTAATGACGAGCTTCGTTTGTTTGATAATCGAATTTGGAGTCAAGAATTTTGGTATTTGAAGGAATTGTACAATAAATTAATATGATTCAATTCTATTGAATGTATTTCTCGTCTTTGTAAATTACAAAAGAATTTAATAATAAATAAAATTTTCACATTCGGTTCTAATGAATGTAAAATCTTTATTTCAAAACCAACATGTCATGATCATTCATTAGTAGAAACACATATATGCGTGAAACTTGGCAAAAACCATCGAGCTCTAGAACATTGAACTGAAGAACGATCAAATTTGTGCAGCGACTCCATACTCTGTGTCTTGAGATTAAAAAGAAAGATATCATTTGTGTTCTTTTCTAGACTATCACTGAAATAGATGGAATCTCTAAGGAATCCCTCCTTGTCATTGGCGAGCACAGTGATGCCTTGATCCAAAAGCATTGCCTCGTCGCCCAGAGAATTAACCAGTTCTGTTTTCTTCAGGAATCCTGATGAATAAACCTTGAAAACTCGGAAGGACCAGATTCTAGGCTTCGGTCTCCACCATTTTTCAACCTTGAGGACCTTTCCTGTTACTGTGACTACAAGTGTCGTGTCAGCAATTACCCATGCACTACTTTTTTTTTTTGAAACTGAACCCATGCACTACTTGGTTTACGAACTTGGCGACCTAACCGGAATCTTTCCACAGAAACACCACAATGAAAGGTTTCTCGTGGAAACTCTCCAGAAAAATCGAAGATTTTGAGACTACCGTTGTAGCTTAAGCTTAAGCAGTAAAGCTTGTGATCCTTGTAAACCATGTCAAAACATTCTGAACTTTGGGGGATTTGATTCCACGAGGTATCTCCTTTCTTGGAATAAACTACACAGGGTTGGGCTGTTCGCCGCCCATTAAAGCTGAGCTGGGTTCCAAGTGCCCATATAACAACAAAAGCTTTGGTTTTCTCGTGAATCAAGACACAGGGGATTGTATACTAATACCTTTGTACTCACTTCCGTTGTGACTTGTAATGTCAAACTCATTATCTAAGGTTCGCTCGATCTTTGTCATTCCAAGTTGTGACTCAGTAGGAGGAAGATTGATCCTCTCGTCGGTAAATAGGTTCACAATGTAGAGATTACACAGAGGATCTCGCATAAGGAGCCAACTTCCATAGGTTGCTTTACAAACACTTTTTGCAAATTCCACACCAAGATCTTGCGTTCTGTAAAGTTTGTCTTTTTCCTCTGGATTGTACAACGTGCAAGAGTAGTTGTTGACGTTCTTGTGTTTGGGGAAGAGAATCAGCCAAGGGATCTGATTTTTGGGCACGGATTGTCTCGAAGCAGAGTACCAAGACGAATATACGAATTTAGCTCGTTGGAAATTAGCAAAGCTGAGGCGTTCGAACACCGAATTCAGGAGATCGAGAGGAAGATCGGACCAATAATTGGATGTATCTCGTCTGAGACACTCATGAGATTTAGGGTTGTTATACTTCTTCTCCATGGCAAATTGAGAGAGAAACAGAGGAAATATCTCAAAAGGATTTTTTTATAAATCGAAACAGTTGAAAAGAATCTTGGACTTTACATAGGTTGTTTCTATCTGTTAAATATGGGCTTATACGGCCCAGTCATTATAGCCCAATACTTTATTATTCTTTTTATTTTGTTATTAAGGTGTGCCCCTATCTCCGAGGAGGTGTATCATACAAGTAATCAGTACAATGAAAAAGGAACAAGACCTACACATAACTATCTTTATCCCAATAAACACCAGTTAGATTCCACAACAAAATCTCACTTAAACATATCATTTTGTACACATTTTGCTAGTTTGATTTGTATTTTAAACCTTTGTGTATACATCACTTTTTTAACTTAAAAACGAGCACGTCATCAATCATTATTCATTAATTAGAGCAAAACAACAAATTGATTAAAACCAAAAGAAAAGAAAAACAACATATTGAGGTGAAAAACATAGCTGAGACCAAAATCATTTCCGCTTGAAACTTAGGTAAGAACCATCGAGCACTAGCAAGTTGAACGGACGAACAATCAAACTTGTGCAGTGGCTCCATCTTCCGCGTCCGGCGTAGATTCGAGGCTTACCCGCGGCGGAATCTCAGTAGTGTTACAAGCTCTATATAGAGCTCTCTACCCATATTTGGGTAACTACTCTCTCTTTGAGAGTATTTGTTTGTATACTATATTACCCATAAAAAGGTATTTAGTAAGATCGAAAGGTACCATAGACTGTAAACTTTTATACGTTTCTCTTCTCTCTATTAATAATATACAGTTGTCGACCAAAAAAAAAAACCGACCCAAAATTTGGATGTAAAAATAAACGTTAATTTTTAAAATGAAGTCAAAATACTTAGCGTCATACATTGTTAAATATGATTTTTAAACCGATTCCATTTGATTTAAGTCGGTTTATCGATGACATAAAAGTAAGTATAAATAACATTAAATTGCCGTGTCGATCATCTTCAACAAAAAAGGACAAGAATACCTATCAATATTTGGATAGGTGAGTTGTATACAGATCATATCATATTTAGATATGTAACAAATCTATAATTTATTAGGTTCAGATATTATCTATTTATTTAAAATTAGATGAATTTCCGAAATGAAAAATTGGTGTTTTTTTTTATTGTTTTTCAAAAATTATAATCTTAATATATATGCATATAATCCATGATTTTTTTTCCAACCATCAAATTATGATTTTTATGTTTATGAAAATGTATTTATTTTAATAAAAATATACAAAAAAACAAAAATTACTATATACATAGTGTCCAAATTATGTTTTCCAAATATATTATTAGATAAAAAAAAGAATTAATTATTATCAGATTCATATCTTTTTTTAGATTGGTGTAGTAGGCTTTAGGCTATTTAAAGAGATAAGAGTTCTCTAGTTTATAATGTCTCTCTCTAGAATATAGTAGTGGTGAGTGTGAGAAAATGTTTCCTTTCGATAAACTTTCTTTGAGCAATTTTTCTGACGGACACGCACTAAGGCTATGGTCGCCGCCGGCAAGTCTCCGTCGGATGGATTCTCTTCCTCCGAGCTCTGATGGGACAAGCTGGTCCAAACTTCCTTCAGATCTCCTGCACTTAGTTTTTGAACGTCTTGGGTTTGCAGATTTTCAACGAGCTAAATCTGTTTGCTCATCTTGGCATTATGCTTCCAGACAATCATCGCCAAACAATCAGATCCCTTGGCTGATTCTTTTTCCAGAAAAAGGTAAGGATTATTGTCTCTTGTTCAATCCTGAGGAAAAAGAGAAGATGTATAGAATTCAAGATCTCGGTGACAACTTTGCAAATAGCCATTGTTTGGCGATTTGTGGAAGTTGGCTCTTTATGCGAGATCCTCGATATAATCTTTACATTATGAATCTATTCACCCGCGAGAGGATCGATCTGCCGTCTGTGGAGTCACAGCTTGGCATTATAAAGATTGAACGAACCATAGATGATATGGATATGTTCCTAGTAAAATTAGATGACAGAACATATCATCGAGAACACATCGACATTTTCTTCTCTTCATTTTGGATGGACGAGAAAACCAAAGATTACGTGGTTATATGGGTAACTGAATGCTCAAGAATGTTTTTGGTTTATTCCAGAAAAGGAGATCATTTTTGGAAACAAGTTGAGCTCTTCCTCCTTTTTGACATGGTATACAAAGATCATAAGCTTTACTTGTTTTATGGCTCTCGTGATGTCACAGTCTTGGATTTTTCTGGAGATATTCCGCGACAAATCTTTGAAACACATGTTAACTATAATCCATTTTTGGCTAAGGGATTGGCACTTCGTGGTGATGTGTGGGATATCAATGAAGACCACCTCGTAGTCACGGTGACTGGAGAAATCTTGAGAGTTAAGAGCAAAATTAGGAGTGATTCTGATGTTTGGTCTTTCCGCATTTACAAGCTTGATTCATCAAATAGCGGTTGGGAGAAACTTAATTCTTTGGGAGACGAGGCAATGCTTTTGGATCTAGGTATCACCGTGCTTGCCAACTCCATCGAAGGAGTCGATAGAAATTCAATATATTTCAGTGGTATTCATGGTAATGGTAGATGTCGTAAATGGAGTGAAAAAGATATCTTAGTCTTCAATCTCGACACACACAAGGTTGAAAGACCACATCGAAGTATCTGTTCGTCCATTCAAACATCTGATGCTCGATGGTTTGTCCCAAATTTCAAATGGAAATGATTTATCTCAAAACTCCGTTGTATATTTTAAATGCTTGTTTTTTATTTATTTATTAATTATTCCCTAAACATGTACATCTCCGTTGGACTTGTGTCTCTTTTCTTTTTCTTTTGCAAGTGAGAAATTATAATATATCAAATAATATATTATGTGTTTTTAAATCATATACGGATAGATCACATCATAATCTAAAATCTGTCCTTTTGGTGTTCATTTTGGAAATCATGTTGTAATAGTCTCACATTTAAATCACATCAGGACAATTTGCATATCGCTTGAATTTTAATCGCCATGTTCTACCCTTTGGTTTTTTCATTTTGGTTCACATATGACATATATGAACGGTTTGTTTTTTTGTTGGAGGGCCGGAAAAACAATCAATTCATGTCTGAACTAAAGGCTCCATTGGTCTATATATTAATGATACGCGCTTATAGCCAAAACATTTACATTAATCATGACATCGTTACTCAAACCGTGAACAATGCTAAGTTATATTTTGAAGGCATTGGAAAATATATGAATTATAATAGAAAAACGGTGTTGTTGCTTGCATCATATGATTAATGTAAAAAGGCAAGAGCATTGTAACTCATCCAACAAAAATATGATTGATAATTTGTAAGGAAAAAAGAGTACCACATTGAAATTCTAGAGTAAAGACTCTCTGTTTTGGTTTTGACGGTTTCTCATCAGAAGGTTGTTCATTTAAAATGGAAATTGACAAGAAAGGAGATGATGAATCTTGTGAATTCAAGAAAGAGGCCTCAAGTAAACATATTTGTCAGGAATGTGGTGCTGATTTCAAGCAGTCTGCTCAGTTGAAGCAGCATTTGCAGAAGTATTCGCTCGAGATAGATTTTATGCGTCCTCCTCAATTCTAGTCATTTTTCGAAGTCGACTTGTTCTTGTTAGTCTTTATCTAATCTAAAATTCCCTAAATTGCTTGAATCCTTTTGTAATTCATTTACATTTCGACCCAATTCTTCTTCTTTAACAAACTTTTGCATCAGGCACTGAAATTTAATGGATATATATATATATATAGAACTTTTTAGTGTTAAATAAGAAAATTCAATAAAAATTATTCATTGGAATTTGAAGAAAGGACTAAACAACACTTCTTATATTGGATTTTAATTCACAACACAGCCTGTAAACTGTAAAATTATTCATTAGAGACGTTGGAAGAAAAGAGTAAGCAACTGTTAGTACACTAACGCACAAATTTAAGACAGTTTCTGTAAGTTATTATAATTCTCAAGTTGACCTTTGGCTTTGACTTTTGGTTTTGTTTAGGTCCATGAGCTCCAGAAGATCAGGTTAAATTGGAGTAATCCCAATAAAGCTAAACTCTTTTCCCTGCATCCATTTCAGAATTAGATTGTCAATGGTGGAGTTTCGCCGGAAATATAAAAAGGTGGTTTTTTTAGTTTAATGCACCTTGTGGTGGAGGATGAGGCCGAGGACTCGCCTTCTTCAACTGCTGATCTCTTCCTCTTCCTCTGCGCCGGAGAAATCTTCTGTTCTCCGACGACTAACGACGCTGTCGCCTGCAAATGAGTCTGAAGCACCATCCGAGTCAACTCGAGCTCCATTTCCAACCTTTTCTTCTCAGCTTCCCACCTCTCTGCCTCACGAGCCTTGATCATCTCGATCTCCGCCAATTCCTTTCGCAGAAGCGAATCGGACAAGACCCGTATGATCGCCGACAGTCCCGTCGAGTCAGAGCTCCGGTTCGATTCGGTCCCAGAGTTGGAGCTCGAGTTTGACTCAGTCTCTGAGTCGGAGCTATCTGACCCATCTTTACCCGACAAGTCACCATCGTTCGTATTATTCTCTGACGCTGATTCGGCCGAGGTTTGGCTCCGGCGGATTCTTGCTGACTTACCCATTAAAGTGTGAGTGAGCGTTTTGTGAATTGGAGAGAGAGACAGTGGAACATGGGTTTATGTTGTTTGGTTTGATTCTTCAAACTTTAAATGCGATTAGACTAAAGTGGTTCCACTTTCGATTATAAAGTAAACTCTTTTTTTTTTCTTTCACTTTAGTTCACTTTGAAGGTCTACGAAAGTTGTTCATAGAAACATAAATTTTGTAAAGAATCACTGCTGTTTAATCTTGATGTATTAAATTCGCTAAAAGATTATTCGGAAATAATAGAAAGATGTTCGAGTAGATCAGATCCCATTAAGCGCTAAATAGCGAAAATAAACCATAAGTAGTAATTCAGACGAATTTAATCTTAATTAATCTTATTCCATAGTCTTTCCACAACACACGCGCACAAAAGAAGAACACGTGTGACCAATTAACAATGCACGAGCCATCGAGTAGATTCCACGCGCTTGGTTTGCGCGTGAAGATTGTTAGCGTGTCTACCGGTTTTTCATAGTTTCGTTCGATTTCTCTGATTCCTCTCTCTCTCTCTCACATTTGTTTTTTTTTTTCCGATCAAGCAGCGACAAAGCATCGGAGAAATGTCGTCGAAAGACAAGAAACCGTCGAAGCCATCCGGCGGTCGGACTGGTGGTATCCGTACGCTTTCCGATCTGAACCGAAGGTCAGGGCCGGACTCCGACAGTGATTCCGACGGACCTCAGGAGTACTACACCGGCGGAGAGAAAAGGTTGGTGGCCTTAAACCCTTATTCTCAGATTTCAGATCGGTTTATTATGATCTGCCTAACTATGTTGTGGTCTTTGTCTTTGGATCCGAGGGTTCACTGAATTAGATGATGAATGATTATTTGAGCTTTTTCGTTGAAAGAACCGTTTTTGATGATTCAGAGACAATGGGTTTAGCCTTTAATCTGAACTTATCTTTCAACTTATTAAGAAGATAATTGTAGTTAAACTCAGTGTTCAGTGAGGATTAGTGAAATGTTGAAACTTGATTGGATCTTTGTTTTTGATGTTCTATTTTGTGCAGTGGTATGATTGTTCAGGATCCTTCAAAAGAATCAAAGCACGATGATGTTGATGAGATATTCAATCAAGCAAGGCAACTAGGAGCTGTGGAAGGACCTCTTGAGCGTCCTTCGAGCTCTAGAAGCTTCACTGGAACCGGGAGATTGCTTTCAGGAGAAAGTGTGCCAACCGCTCTTCAACAGCCCGAGCCTGTCATTCACAATATTGTTTTCTGGTCTAACGGATTCACTGTAGATGATGGACCTTTGAGGAAGTTGGAAGATCCAGAGAACGCATCTTTTCTCGACGTAAAAACTGAATTTGTTTGGTTATGCTTTCAGTTTTGGCTAATGAATTTCCATGTTGAACCGCTGTTTTAATTCGGTTTTTGATGGTTCTTTTATTGTTATTGCAGAGCATTCGAAAGTCTGAATGTCCAAAGGAACTTGAGCCTGCAGATAAAAGAGCTCCGGTACATGTCAATCTTATGAGAAGAGACGAGAAATGCCCCGTGAGTCCTCTCTCCATTTCGCCCTTTGGAATTGAACGGTTGATAATCTTTTTTCTTCCGATCTTTGATATATGTATTCAATATCATCACAAAATGTTAAATAGACAGTTCGAAAATCACTCAAACTTTTAGACGTTTCATAATACCCTTTTCTGAAAAATCATTGTTGGATTGGTGCTTGGGTAATAGGGGTGTTCAATCTAGATTTCGGTTTGGGGTTTTCAGTTTTCAGTTTATGAATGATAATAAAGTAAAACTTAATATGGACTGGATCGGTTTATGCGGATTTAGCACCCCCTACTTGGTATTGACTATTGAGATACAATATTTACGATGGTACCGACACTGAAGTTATTTTCTTTTCTTTTGTAGGAAAGGGAGAAACTTACGGTTGCATTCCAAGGAGTCGGAAGGACTCTAGGCGGTGCCAGCTCATCAACAGCTCCAAGCCTAAGCAACCTTGCCGATGTAGCAGCGGTTCCATCACCGTCACAGAGTCTTGTAGTAGATGAAACTCTTCCATCCACATCGATCCAGCTTAGACTCGCGGATGGGACACGCATGGTAGCTAAGTTCAATAACCATCACACGGTCAGCGACATTCGTGCTTTCATCGACTTTTCTCGACCAGGGAATCCAATCAACTACACCCTTCAGGTCATGGGGTTCCCACCGAAGCCACTTGCTGACCCTTTTCAGACCATTGATCAAGCCGGTCTCGCAAACTCTGTAGTCATTCAGAAATTCTAGAAAGTTTCGTTTCTTCTATTCTTCTTTTCATATGCATTAGAGTGAGAGGTTTCGAAAACTTGGGATTGTACTGAAAATATCCGGAAAATGTTTTGCTGATCTCTAAGAAAAAGAGCACAATCGGCTTATTGTGGCAAGTGAAAGAAAATAAAAACATCATATGGTTTCTTTTGTTTTTCGTTTGCATGTGTTTTTTTTAACGGTTACATATTACAAAGAGTGGAAAGTTTGATTACAAAGTTTTTAGTGGTCTTGTTTTGTATACAATCTTTTAATTATGTTTAAGTTCTAACAATATCACCTGAAAATGAACTGAATTTATGTTTATTAAAAGTTCGAATATAAACAATTATTACATGACCGTTTGGTAATATCAAAATACCATATCTTCTATTAAATATTCATGTTATTGGTGTGCCAAACTGGCTGATTTTGGACATACTACATCCATGATTAATTTAGTTTATGCACCTAAAATAATGTTTTTGTTTCATCAAAAACCAAAACTGATGATTATTTGAATAGTTGTATTGAATAATTAGTAATTTTATTTGCCGAAAGATTAACACGCGTGGTATCATTTTAGATTTAAATACAAGTATAAACATTGATCCTGTCAGTATGGCTCAATTTTTAAAATAACAACATGATAACATATAAAAACTTTGGATGGGCATGAAAATCAAAATAAAATTTCCTTTGGTGATGACTTGTTTATGGAGGAAGAAATCAAGAAAACCAAAAATATTTGTTTTGCAAATAAATTCAGCTTTCGAAGTTTACGTTTACATCTGCACAAATATTTTCATCAAATTTTCAAACGCAAAGTAAAAAAATTTGAAAATGGAGCCTCTTTTTCCCATTTTCCGGCAAATGTCTTTTGCAGGAAAAAGTAAGATAATTCCAAATTTGTTATAGAGAAAATTAAATGAAATTAAAAGAAAAAGGGCAAAATAATAAATTTGCCCTTGACAACAGTAAAACTCCCAAATTGCAAATAACTCATCTTCTTCACCTGGAGAGAATCTAGGGCTCCAGATTTACTCTTCGTCTTTCCTCTCTTCTGCCCTCTGCAATTGCTTCTTCTTCTTCTTCTCCTTCTCCTTCTGCCTCTTCCCATCGATCTACACTAAAAACCTCAATCTCTGTACATTTCAAGGTACGGAGACAAACAAAAAACCCAGCTTTATTCCGGCTTACCAGTTTTTTTTTTTTAAAAACCCTAGCTTCCATGGCGAAAACTCGACCTGGTGTCGCCTCAAAAATCAAACCTGGGAGGAAGGAGCTCGAATCTTATACCATCAAAGGCACCAACAAAGTTGTTAGAGGTAGTTGTCTCATTTCATCTTCTATCGTCACTTGTAAAATTATACATTCTTCTGCATGTTTTTCGGCATTTGAGCATAGATTATATGTATACAAAGGAAGGGATTGCTCTAAAGCATAGATATGGAGTCTGTATCGTTCAATGTCTGCTTCGGTGTTTTTAGATGTACTTTTCTTTTTTAGTCTTCTTGTTCAGGTGTGTAGCTGTTAAGTGTGTATTTTACTGCTTCATAGCTACATTTTGGAAAGTGTTTGGTTTATGCAATGGCGTAAAATGTGATCTTTGGTAGCTGTCTTGTTTCAGAACGGAGATACATATTAGGGAATTGTTTTGATTTGAGCTTATTTTACGTAAATTTTCTAAATTACTTACTTTTTTTGGTCTCTATGAAAGAAATTTGTCTTTAGCTGGTTAACTGTGAAACATGGACCATTTATTTTGTTCGGTTTGTAACATGAATTCGTTTTACTGCATCTCTATCATCTGCTTTGTAACTCGTTATGTGTGTTGATGCAAAATGTGTGCTTTCACATGTGAAATATCTTGCATTTACTTAGAATTCTGCTCTTTGCTGGTTACTAGGTGAATAAGAGTGATGGTTTAATTTAATTTTTGCAACCCATGCTTGAAATTTTGTTCATTGGAAGCTTCGTATGGTGTTTGTTGCTCTGTGTAGATTAGAGAATGTCAGTTAGATATGTCACGAGATTCATAACCATTTAGTAATATTGGGCATGATGAGCTATGAAGTAATCTTTGAGGTTATTTTCTGCAGCTGGTGATTGTGTGTTGATGCGCCCATCAGATGCTGGTAAACCACCATATGTGGCCCGTGTTGAGAAGATTGAAGCAGATGCCAGGAACAATGTGAAGGTGCACTGTCGATGGTATTATCGCCCTGAGGAGTCCCTTGGTGGTAGGAGACAGTTCCATGGAGCTAAAGAACTTTTCTTGTCTGACCATTTTGATGTTCAAAGCGCACACACCATTGAGGGGAAATGCACTGTTCACACCTTCAAAAACTACACGAGGCTTGAAAACGTTGGGGCAGAGGATTATTATTGTAGATTTGAGTACAAGGCTGCTACTGGCGCGTTTACCCCTGATCGAGTTGCTGTGTAAGTAGATAAGTAGTAATCAATTCAGAAATATGTCTTCTAATTATCTGCAATTTCAATGATTTTTATATGTTGTGGGTTATTGTTGGTTCTGAAGGTACTGCAAATGTGAAATGCCTTATAATCCAGACGATCTCATGGTGCAATGCGAAGGCTGCAAAGACTGGTAAATGTTGATATTTGTCTTTTCATTAGCTTCCTTACTTCTGTTTCAATGGGAAAAGAGACTTTTAACATCTGTTTTTAAACTTCTTGGTATCCCTTTCCACAAATTAGTGATGGTATGAGTTGCAATTTGATGTTGTAGGTATCATCCTGCGTGTGTTGGCATGACGATTGAGGAAGCAAAGAAGCTTGATCACTTTGTATGTGCTGAATGCAGTTCTGATGACGATGTCAAAAAATCGCAGAATGGTTTTACTGCATCTCCAGCTGATGATGTCAAGGTCCGTTCGTCTCTCTTTAGCCATCTCCTATATAGATGTTCTATAACTTTGATAACCTTAACCTCTGCCGCTCTGTGTGCACTTGTGTCCTGTCATTGACTTCAATTTGAGAACTGAGAAAAGTTACAAAACCAAAAATATGCACTGGCTTGATGATGCTTGCTGAGTGGGGAATTGCCAGAAAGATACAATTTGTGGTTCTTGGTCCTGTCGGGATCTGATCTGTGCTTAACGTTGCTCCAGGTCTTGCTGCAAAACAATCTGTCTATTAAGGGTTACCAAAGATCCATTTTGTAATGCTTCTACTTCCACGTATTTAAGCATACTTTAGATATCCGAGTTAGAAATCTCCGTGCCTGTTATCAGAGAGAGAATGGTTCAAAAAGCTTTTGTTCTGCAATATTAGCTTCTGAAATGTCTGGCACTCGAACCCTTTCTTATTGTCTGCTCCGCCCAAAAGCTTGTGGCAGATATTAACAAAAGCATTCTTGTCTACAGGTGGAACCGAAGCGCAGAAAAAGATAATCGCGGGTGCTCATGGGTAAAAGCCACAAGGGATGGTAAGTTATAACTTGGAAGCTCTTTGGTGCAGATTTTAGTAAGTTAGGATTTTGTCCTTTCGTCATGTCTTTGTCGTCGTCGTGGTGATGATGTCTGTATGGTGCGTTCCAAAACTAAGAGAAAATGTGAAAAAGGAGAGAGATCGGAGAGATGATGAAGACAAATTATGGTGGCAGAGTCAGTTGTATAGACTTTTCCGTGGGGTTTAAGTTAAGTTTAGGTTTGTTTATTATGGTCTGTTGTTGGTTTGTGTCTGACATGAATAACGCTTTAACTTTGCGTCATCTCAACAATAACTAACATCAGATCTATTTTCCACTTTCTTAATCATGTTCGCATATCTTGAAACAGTTTTTACTATATTGTTCGACAAACAAAAAAGAGAGCACACTGAAAGCTAAATTCAAAATCTTATTTAGATGCAAAGAAAGTCTCAGATTATTCAACAAGAAAGATGATCGAAACATGGTACAGAGACACTTCTATATACTCTAATTTATCCTCACAATACACACAAAGTTTCATACTTTTTTGTCTGAACCAAGATGCATTCTTTACCTCTCTGTCGCATCGTTTGGATCAGAGTCTTATGTATTGAGCAAAACTCTCGTCCTCTTAGCTTCCTCGTGTTTTCGAGCAACTTTTTAGCTTCCAATGAACAGAAAAGACTGGAGCTCGGAGTAGTTTTGGATTGTTATTACTCAGAATGAGATATCGTTATGTTCATGTTCAGGTGTCCTGTAAGAAAATCCAGTGTCATCACTAGATCTTCGTTTTACTACACTTGCTCGCTGAACCAATCTCACTAGCTGTTGAACCACCTCTGACATTGGAGGCCTAAACTCTGGTTCCGGCTAAATTAACAACAAAAAGAAAAGTTGGTTACTTTTAATGAAATAATTTCGGTTTTGTTTATTTTCCTAGGCATGTTGATTTATTACCTGAATACAGAGAGCAATGATATCCGCAAAACGAGACAGTGATTTAGCTGGATACATGCCATTAAGGGAAGGATCAACCATTTTAGACAAAGCATCTATATCGTGAAGCTGCGGTGTAGCCCATCTGACCAGTGATTGCTCTGCTCTCGTTCTCGAGCTATCAAACACACACAAAGTGTTTAATTAAGGAAAACTCAAATCAATGGCTCTTTTTGGTTGACACTAGATGAAAAGGAAAAAAAAGAAACCTGTCAAGAGGTTTCCGGCCAGTTAAGAGTTCAAGCATGACTACTCCAAAAGTGTAGACATCACTTTTCACAGTATAAACTCCCGACAATGCAAACTCGGGAGCACTGTATCCAAATGAACCCACCACTTGAGTTGAAACCTGTTCACATATACAAAACATGAAAGGCTCAGAAAAAAACGTTTCAACATTAGCTCAAAATCTGATTCTTTCCCATTGTTATTACCTGTCTCTCAGTGTTAGGGTTTAAAGCAGCTAAACCACTGTCTGATAAGTGAGGATTAAGTTCTTCATCTAGCAATATATTCGCTGACTTGAAGTTCCTATGTACAATTGAAGGCAAGCAAACTTCGTGCAAGTACCTGTTTAAACAAGAACAGAAAACTCTCACTTTAACATGAATGTTGCTCACTAAAGAGACTAGAAATCATCATAAGAAAATGCCACATACTCTAAAGCCTTGGCAGTTCCAAGTGCTACTTTAACACGCGCATTCCAAGTCAAGTTCATGCTTCTATCATCATTCAAGTGAAGCATATCATCCAGATTCCCATTTCCAACATATTCGTAGACCAGAAGACGTTGACCATGCTCGGTGCAGTATCCAGCCAAGGGAACAATGTTTGGATGCCTCAAGCGCGACATGTTTGAAACGGCTTCTAAGAAATTATCTTCTTCTTGTAACGAAAGTGCTGCATTATCGATCTTCTTAATCGCCATTATCTAGAAATATGTGTTCACAGAGAATTTAGTCTCAAGATAGAATTTTGGCTTTGTTGCATCTAGAAACTATCAACTTTTGAGTTTACCTTTCCATTGGGGAACTCTGCTCTATAAACACGGCCTAGAGATCCTTCACCGATGATGTTTTCTTGACTAAAGCTGTTTGTTGCTACTTGCAGAGAGGAAACAGTGTATTGTGAAGCAGTGATTGGAGACCTTATTCTACTTATAGACCCGTTTTTCATAACTCGATCAACCGTTACTTTATCTGCAGGCGAAGACTTCAAGTCTGCAATGGATGCTACACTTTTTACCCTCTGCTCTTGCATCTCAGTTGTTCCACTCACTGGAAGACTTCTTTGAGAAGCTCTTGTGCTTCCTCCAACTTTCTTTTTATTCTTATGAAGGCACAAGTAAAGAGCAAGTGCTACAATACCAGCAACGAATAGTGATCCGAACACTATACCGGAGACTACTCCACCAGACAAACCCTTGTCAGAGTCAGAAGATTTCTCTTCTGAACTATTATTGGGTTTCTTAGAACCAGAAGGTTTCTCTTTTCTCACAGGTCTTTCTGGCTGAGGAGACGCCGGAGCGTTATCAAAGGAATTACCATCGTATCTGTTTCATTTTGGAATGTCAAAAGACATAAACTTGCAGTTGAAATTGAACAATACACTCCAAAGTAAAGAAACACATTTTGAAAACTTACATTAAGGTCTTAATAGAGATAAGCTCCTTGGGTATGGATCCATTGAAATGATTGTTTGCAACATTTCTGGCAAGAAAACATTGTAACAGTAAGTGAGATGGGGGGATAACACATTCGTTGCTTTTTCTCTATCTGAAATGAAACTTACAGAGTTGTCAAAGGCAAACCCGAGAGTACATCAATTGAACCTGTCAACTGATTGTTCTGAACATAGCTGTCGAAAATGAAATATCATCATCCTTAGGAATTTCTTTTCGCAATTCTTAACTGTTGATGCAACAATGAAAGTTTGAAAGGACTCACAGTACGGAGAGTGTGGACACTGTACTTAAGGAACTCGGAAGATCGCCACTGAAGTTGTTGTGAGATAGGTCCCTGAAGAAAGCAACAATAGATCAATGCAAACTGTATACAAAGATATTGTTATCATAAAGAGAGATAGGAAAGAGATCTTACAATGTTGAAAGTGACTTATGATCGGCAAAGATATCTCCTATCGACATTGAAAGTGAATTTCCACTTACATTCCTAGACAATAACATTTCGAAGTTTAATACATAAGAAGAAGAAATCTCTCAATCTATGGTTTTAACTTTTAGAATGGAAAACTCACATGTACGAAAGAGAACCCATAGCAGATATGGAGTATGGAAGGTTCCCACTAAGGTTGTTTCTCGCCAGATTTCTGCATTACGTTTTCTTTCAATTGTTAGTTTCAAGTTGAACACTGAGACTAAATACTATAAGAACACAGCTAAGCAAACACAGCATTACAGGCTTGTGAGATTCGGTGGCAACTGATATGGAAGTGTGTCATGGATGTTGTTGCCGCTAACATCCCTGTGTAACAAAACGAAAGAGGCCAAAGTTGTTGAATCAAAACCTTAAAAACACAAAGATCAAACAAACAAAACAGAAAGAAAGTATCAAAGGCGTACAATTTTCTGAGTGACATTAAGTCTGAAAGCAAGTATCCAAGAGTGCCAGAGACTCCTAACTCCGATATATCTCTGTTAGAAATCACAACAAAAACAAGAACATTAAAAAAAATAAAACACTCCAGAATAATCAATCAATGCAAGCGTAAAGAAAAATCAAAATCAAAATCTGATTCTTTACATGGAGACAACTGCTGAGCCCTCACAAGTAATCCCTTTCCATGACTCTCCACATGGATCTCCACCTCCATTTTTCCAATTGGTTAGCTGTGAAGGACTATTTAGTGAAGTATACAAAACTTGAAGGGCTTGAACTGCAATAGACCAGTGAGAAGAGAACAACTCAGAAGTCAGAAACCTATCAAAAATCTACCAAGAAAGAAGACAAATCTTTCATAAAGCTTACAGCTTTTCCTTTCTGAGCTAAATTTGTAACGAAGAAAGCTTGTAAAATTCGGTTTTTTTTTTTCTACCGGCATTAACATTTCCACTTCCCATTAATTCCGGGAGGTTTCTCGGGAAACAGACGGTTTCAAAATCATCAAATCCACATTAATGCAAACAGATTTTTAAAAAGGGGTTTATCTTCTGAATCTAAAGTCATCCACTTTAAGGGGAAGAAAAAACAAAGAAACCAAGAAAAATCTCAGGTGTCCAATCACATCGCTAAACAAAGAAGAACGAAAAGATCTCAAAAGAGAGGATCACAATAAGGCAAAAAAGCAAGAAAAGAAAAAGTGACAAAACTCATAAAACCCAATACTTTACCATCAGATGGATCAGTAACACAACGAACAACGGAAAATCCAGAGATCGAAACGATGAATAGAAGCAAAACAGTGTACATAGCTCTATCTCCGATAGCCATTGCGCGTCGGTGATCACGTGCGGGGACTTCCATTGCAGAGAAACATAGACATGAAAGCTCCAAAAGGGGAATGCAAAAGAAAAGAGAGAAAAGACAGTGAAAGTAAAGAAGAAGAAGAAGAAGAAGAGTAACAGTGTGTATTGGGGATAGTAGTTAGAAGCATCGCCATTAAAGAAAGGTATAGGTAGTGAGAGAGAGAGAGATTCCAAGGTTGGTTGAGTAATGAAGAGAGAGAAATTATTATTTTCACATTTTTTAATTCAGGTTTCTTTTCTTGATTAATACAAAACCTCTGTTTCTCCGGAGATTCATATACATATGCATATACATTAATTAACAAAATAGCTTATTTAAGACTTCCATTAAAACTCATAAGGCAAGATTCTTAATTGCACTAATTAAATGATCATATAAGTATTTTTATAATTTACGTATATATATTAATCAACAACGTATGATTGAGCTGAAATTGATGAATTTTTTGACCAGTTGATATTTGATCTGACATATTGACTGGTGTTAGTGTCGGTGGGAGTTTGGAATTTGCTTTCATTTTTCTTTTCCACATATTTTAGCAATAATTATAGAATAATAAAAAATGAGAATGAAAAAAATAAGTTAATTTTTTGGGGGGGAATGAAAAGAAGGAAGGTAGCAACATTTGACTCGCGTTCTTTTTGGCCTATTTTCCTCTCGCTATCAGTTATGTTCGCTTTTCTCAAAGCTCTTGATGATCCTCTACATGTGTTCCTACATTCTTTATAGTACACCTTTCTATTTCTATTTCTGTGCCACGTCTTCGAGTTAACTCCAGCCATTTGGTTACCAATTATATGTGTACATCTCTCTCTCTCAATCCTCATGATCTTTTCTAATTTGAATATTCATTTATTTTTTAATATTCTATTGAACAAGAACAACCATTTCAAGAAGAACAACTAATAATGCATGAGGTTTTTTCTTTATACAATATCTAAATAGTAGCAACTATATTTGAGTGAGAAGTGTCTCATAGCTAGGTGGTCTATTCTTTGTGTTGTCATTTTTTATGTTGAAATATGAAGCCCAATCACCTTTTTCACAAATCACCCTCTCTATAATGTCTATTTTCTTTGTTCACTTTTTTGATTTGATTGCACATATCTCTGTTCATAATTGTGTATATTTAGCATTGATTGTTGATTAGCTTTATTTTCACGATAGAGGTTGTATATAATTTCTGGGCATGAATGGATGAATGATATATAGAAATTTCTTCACTCTTCGATCTCTTTCCTCTGTAATTTTCATGGTATCAGAGCACGAAACTCTTTTCTAAAATTGATTTCTTTTCTCGATTAAGAATGTCTGAAAACAACACGACACCAACTGACCCGACGAACCAGAACACGACAAACACGAATACGAACAATGGTGCAACGGAGGTTCGGAGAACCATTTCTCCTTACAATTTGACTGCGGCGGACAACCTAGGAGCGGTAATCTCGCATCCTCTGTTGAAAGGAACGAACTACGACGAATGGGCAAGTGCAACGTATGGGAGAGGACGTGGTGTAACATTTGCAAATGCTGTTCATGTTCCAAATAACCAACAACAGGAACATGCCAATTACGTTTTGACCGATAGTGATCGAGATGGAGTAAGCGGCTTGAACGATGCGCAGTGGCGTACGATTCTTAATTTGTTGAATGCAGGAAAGACCAACACCAACACTGAAAAATTGTCTGGTAATCATTCTTTCTCTTCTTGGATTATGGATACAGGAGCCACACATCATCTCACAGAGAGATATGAGATTCTCTCTGATGTACGAGATATGCCTCCAGTATTGATTGTTCTTGCGGATGGGCGAGAAAGAATTTATGTTAAGGAAGGGACAGTACGGCTGGGATCGAATCTGATATTGAAATATGTATTTTTTGTCGAAGAAATGCAGTCGGATCTATTGTCTCTAGGGCAACTAATGGATGAAAATCACTGTGTGGTTCAACTAGCTGACAAGTTCCTTGTTGTTCAAGACCGCACTTCGAGGATGGTGATTGGAGCAGGTAAGCGAGAGGCGGGTGGAACCTTCTGTTTTCGGAGCATGGAGTTGGCGGCATTAGTCACAACACAGAATGACAAATCGTATGCGTTGTGGCATAATCGGATGGGTCACCCTTCACCGAGAGTAGTTGGTTCTCTTCCTGATGTTTCTGTTTTTGTTTCTTCAGAGATTTCAAATAAGGCTTGCGATGTCTGTCTTCGCGCCAAGCAAACCAGATTGTCTTTTCCGATTAGTCAAAATAAAACTACGAATATTTTCGAGTTAATCCACTGTGATCTTTGGGGTCCGTATAGGACTGAATCATACTCGGGTGCACAATACTTTCTTACAATCGTGGACGACTATTCTAGAAGTGTGTGGCTTTACCTTCTGAATAACAAAACGGAAACATCGAGCTATTTGAAAAAAATTGTGGCTATGGCAAATCGACAATTTCAAGCGACGATCAAAACAGTGAGAAGCGATAATGGGACAGAATTTCTGTGTTTAACAGATTACTTTCTGAGTCAGGGAATTGTTCATGAAACCTCATGTGTGGGGACACCTCAACAAAATGGAAAGGCAGAGAGAAAGCACCGCCATATACTCAACGTCGCAAGAGCTTTACGGTTTCAAGCAAATCTGCCTATTGAGTTTTGGGGAGAATGTATCTTGACGGCAGGATATTTAATTAACAGAACTCCGAGTCAAATTCTAGAGGGAAAGACGCCTTATGAGAAACTGTTCAACAAACCACCAACGTATGACCATATCAGAGTGTTTGGAAGCCTCTGTTATGCCCATAACCAAGACAAAAATGGGGATAAATTTGCGTCCAGGGGTCGTCGTTGCGTCTTCGTCGGGTACCCATATGCGAAAAAAGGGTGGCGGGTATTTGATCTAGAGACACAAACCTTCTTTGTGTCACAAGATGTGAGTTTCTTTGAAGATGAATTTCCTTATGCGAATGGTGTTTTGCAACGATCTGGGAATGAGCTTGAAGAAGACCGAGCTTTGTGGGCCCCAATATCCCAAAATCGTTTTGTTGAAAAAGATCCACTTGTTAGGGGTCCAAATATTCCATTAGTTTCACTCACGCCTGAGATAGATGAAATGGGCCCAGTTAGGATACAAGCCCAAATGGAAATTGGAGAATCATCTCACGTCTCTGAAGTGAGAGAAAACACGATCCATGCATCACAAATTCCACCTGCATCCGTCGAGACTTCTCCGATTAGAGCTCCACCACCGGAATCAGATCAGTTGGGTCGCGGTCACCGAAAACGCGTGCCATCGGTGACTTTGAGAAATTATGTCACCAATACAGCCACTAGCAAATTGGAGTCAACGGCCTCCGCGTATCCAATTTCAGATTATGTTAATTGTGATCGATTTTCAGTGTCTCACCGAGCATTTTTTGCTGCAATTACAGAGGGTTATACACCAAAAACGTTTAAAGAAGCGTTTGAATATAAGGCATGGCGAGATGCAATGGGAAACGAAGTAGGCGCTCTTGAGGAAAATGAAACATGGGTTCTAGAAACGTTGCCCAGAGGGAAGAAGGCAATTGGTTCAAAATGGGTTTATACAATCAAATACAAATCGGATGCGACCATTGAACGATACAAAGCACGACTTGTTGCACTGGAAATCGACAGATTGAAGGAGTAGACTATGGTGATACATTCGCACCAGTAGCTAAAATGGGAACAGTGAGGCTGTTTCTTCGAGTTGCAGCGGGTAATGGTTGGCCTGTGCATCAGATGGACGTCCATAACGCCTTTCTCCATGGCGATCTTGAGGAAGAAGTGTATATGACACTACCTCCTGGTTTCAGTTCTACGGATCCGACGAAGGTATGTCGTCTCCGAAAGTCCTTGTATGGGCTTAAGCAAGCACCACGGTGCTGGTTTGGGAAGTTACACTCGGCATTACGTGAGTATGGGTTTGTTCAAGACTTATCAGATTACTCCTTATTCACATATGAGAAACATGGAATCAGGCTGAATCTACTTGTTTATGTTGATGATATGATTATCGCTGGGAGTTCAATTGAAGCGGTAACATCTTTCAAAGACTATTTGTCTACTTGCTTCAAAATGAAGGATCTTGGACGATTGAAATATTTTTTGGGGATTGAAGTATCTCGTAGTTCGAAAGGGTTCTATCTCAGCCAGAGGAAATACGCTCTCGATATAATCTCAGAGACTGGTATGTTGGGAGCAAAACCTGCAGCGTTTCCTCTCGAGCAAAACCACAAATTGGCCCTTTCCGATTCGCCATTACTTGCTAATGCAGAACCTTACCGGCGTCTTATTGGTCGGTTAATTTATCTTGCTTTGACACGACCTGATTTGGCTTATTGTGTGCATATACTGGCTCAATTTATGCAAACACCACGCGAAGACCACTGGAATGCAGCCTTGCGTATTGTTCGATATCTTAAACACAGTCCCGGACAAGGTATTCTTCTTCATGCTAGTACTGATTTCCGCATCTCAGGTTGGTGTGATTCCGATTGGACCAGTTGTCCTCTCACTAGGCGTTCTGTCACGGGTTATTTTGTACATGTTGGGGAATCACCGGTATCATGGAAAACTCGGAAACAACAAACTGTTAGTGTATCTTCGGCAGAGGCGGAATACCGTGCCATGGCGTTTTTGACTCGCGAGCTTAAGTGGCTGAAGCGTGTTCTACATTCTCTTGGTGTCACTCATGAGCTCTCTATGCTAGTGTATTGTGACAGCAAATCCGCCATACACATTGCTACAAATCCGGTCTTTCACGAGAGGACGAAACACATAGAAAACGACTGTCACTTCGTTCGGGATGAGATACAAGCTGGTGTCATCAAAACGATACATGTCAACACACATGATCAGCTTGCCGATATATTTACCAAACCACTCGGTCGTCAAGCGTTTGAAGATTTTCAAGTCAAGCTGGGCATTTCAGACTTACATGCTCCAGCTTGAGGGGGGATGTTGAAGTATGGAGCCCAATCACCTTCTCCACAAATCACTCTCTCCATAATATCTATTTCCTTTGTTCACTCTTTTTATTTGATTACACATATCTCTGCTCATAATTGTGTATATTTAGTATTGATTGTTGATTAGCTTCACTTCCACAATAGAGGTTGTATATAACTTCTGGGCATGAATGGATGAATGATATATAAAAATTTCTTCATTCTTCGATCTCTTTCCTCTGTAATTTTCATTTTACTAATAGGAATTCGATTTTCAGCTCTTGTAGATGAGATTATGGGTTATCGGATCGATCTGTTATGATCAAGAATTTTTTTTTTTTTTTTTTTTTTTTTTAAAATNAATATCTAAATGGTAGCAAATATATTTACTTTTTGTTTTACGAAAGATATGTGAACATAAAGTTTTGAACTGTTGAACTAAAAAAAACCAAAATTTCAAAATATAAATTGATTTATTGTTGGCGACTTGAAATTTAAGATGGCTGACTTTCTTGGAACAAATTATAAACATAGGCTCGGCTGGTAAATTCAACCAAAAAAATTTAAGCTTTTTGAGAACGCAATTAAAATTTACACACAAATTAAAAAAAAGAACACGTGAAGGTTGTAGCTTGCAAGTTTTTTTTTTAATAATTTTAGAGAGAATTGTAAAATTAACATATCGATAAAAAGGAAAACGACATTTATTTATGGACAAAAGAAATGTGGGATAGTTTCGTGAAAACGACTAATAATAGACTACATCGAGTAAAAGATATTGTCCACTCATGAATACACGAATAGTATGTTACCTTTTGGCCTGTTCTCATGTTATATTATTTTTTGTACTTTTATGAAAAATATTATTCCTCTCAAGAGATATTCAATTCATAAATGAGTAAATATACAGATAAAAGAAATTGTATTTAAAGCTGAAAGTGAAATCATGTGTGGATCCAATCTGGCTATTAGCTTATAAGCCTGTTCTTGACAGAGAAGAGAACATCAATGATTCATAAATTAGCTTTTCCCCATTTTTATTTATATTTTCACTCTATTTTCATAAAAATTTCGAACAAGATTTTGCCCCGTTTTTATTGATATTTTCATTCTATCTTCTGATATATATTTTCATAAAAAGTGGAGAACGAGGTTTGAATTTGAATGGTAGAATCATAATGTGTCTCTTATGGCCTTACCAATAGATTAATTCGTCTGGACACTGTACGACACATTTGTGTAGTTTTATGGTATTTTGTCACATTCATGTAGTTTTATTCTTTTACAATTATATATTGTATACCTAAAAGAAATAATTCTTATCTTTTGTATTGGTGAAATGATTAAAAACAAAAAAAAAAAACACCATGAACTTGAAGGGTATTTGGAAGAATCAAGATTGCATATTCAAAGAGAAAGACTTTATTCCATGGAATGAAATCCCGTGATCTTATCTTGGATTATTTCAACGTAAATATATCTAAATAAGGTTATTTATGTTATAATCGATTAACTACAAACATACAAAGTGTTACTATTGTAACTATTTAATTATTTATATATGCATATATTTTCATGAAATCTTAACTTATTTGGAACAAGACTGCGTATGATTATATAAATCACACGGAGAAATTAACATAGATAAGTAGTTGAGCTTATTGGACTTCGGCCTGTAACGTTTCGGGCTATTTGGAAAGGGCCTTATTGGACTTCGGCCCATAATTTTATATTGTATGATCACTATACATCCGCAAAAATTCGAAGCGGCATGAAACTTTTATTGTTTGGTCCGTAACTTCTTTTCTCATTTCCTTACATTTATGCCATTTATCACGTCCCGGATCAATCGAAGAGGCATGAAATTTTCCTTAACTTTTGGATTAAAGCTTCAAAACTTTTGGATCAATGTTTAAACAAATATCGAACATCGATTCTCGTAGCATATGTTTAGTAGTAATACTCGAATAAATTTTGATATCACCTTTTATACGTTGTTACCGAATCAATTGGTCTTCTTTATTATCAGTATGCAGTGGGCTCCATATTCGACTCCAAAAAGCCATGAAAACGTATCATGTGGTCGTGGCCACTAAGCCATGGACACTTGTAAAATAACTTGCTAAAATCTAATTCCAAATTTCAATTATTCAACATTCTATTTTTTATAAAAAAAAATAATCGACACCATTTTCTAATTAAGTGGACTGTGAAAGAACACATCAACTAGCATGATTTTTAGCGTAAGTTTTCACTTTAGGCCAATATAATACTCATTTAAAGTATGTGTTTATAATCACCACTCACACGCTGCGCGCGTGCGTAATTGTAAACATGTGTCCCCACGTTAAGCGCATGTGACATACCAAATCTTGCACACTAGACTTTCTATAAAAGTTGGTTCCATGCACGCACCACACTCGCTTTGTTTGCGCGTGATCCCAACATCGCAACATTTTCTGCCCGTTACTAAAGTCCTTGTTCAACTAACCGTTATGATTTCCGAAACTAATAACCACTCAATAAATTCTCATTAAAAATAAAATAAAAATGCTAACTTCAACGGCCCGAAAACGCCAATATAAATTATATAATACTCCTTATAGCAAAAAAATGAATTGTTTTTTTTTTTGAAAAAAAAAAAAAGAATTGTTTATACAATATAAAACATGAAAGAGTAATTTTATTCAAGAGTATAAGAACATGAAATCAGATTTTGCACTAGAAATATAAAACACTCTGTTAACACAAAACAAAAACAAAACAAAAACAGGTTCAAACATCGTTTACTAAAAATTATAGGAATGCATGAAAAGAAATCTGGTAACTTTTTATTTTAACAACATGTTAACATATATATTTCAGTCCTCNCAACATGTTAACATATATATTTCAGTCCTCTTGACGTAGCTAATGTTCAAATAAGGGATCATGAAAACACTATTCTTTAATATTTTGTTGTTAATGAAGGGTTCTTTATAATTTTGATCATTATAAGGAAAACCACTTAATTACTACAATTAGCAGCCCCGAATAAATATAATACTACAAAGAAAATTATGTCGGTTGCTTCAAGATCACAATTGATTTAAAGATAAAACAAAAGAAGTTTCAGAATTACTAATTTGATTCTTTTGAAATTGTTTAATCGGCCGGCTTATAATTTGTTTTAGGTGAACAAAATAATCCAACGGCACTAAGAATAAAAGATTCGAAATAATAGAAAATACAATAAATTAGTAAATATAAACTGATACTTTTGGGAAAGCCAATGAGCGCTAGCGTAATATTAAACAAAACTCTCGTCGTCTTCTTCATCTTCTTCCTCGCGACTGTACGTTCTCTTTCATCTACCACTCCCTTAATCTTAACCCTCCGTAACTGCTTCTATTATCAGTTTCCATAGCAACATTATCTTATACAGTATGATATTATAATAATAACTTGAAAAGCAAATTTTTTCCTCTATATACCCTTTTTCGGAGGTTTTGGTTGTGATATTTGCGTGTTAGTAAAGTTCTTAGCTTTGGATGAATCTCGAAGTGATCCAAAACACTGGCTTATTCCACTCCTCTTCTCTAGGGTTTCTCGCTATTTCCTTCTTTCTTTGCATTTTTTTTTTTTTTTTAATTTCTCAACTTATTCCCTGGATCTCATTATTTCTGTGGGGTAAATTTAGGGATAGCTAACAAAAAGCTAACCTTTTTTTGATTCCCTGAGTTGTTTCACGGTCCTTTTATGTTTCTGTAAAAGATTCGAGCTGTTTTGGAATTTTTGGTGTTGTGAGGTTTGCTCCCCCAAAGTTTGGCCTTTCTGGGTTTTTCATCTGCTGTATAATTAGCACTTCCAAATTTGGGTTTTTCTTAAATTCAGATTTGATGCATTCCAATTGTAAAGTTTCAATTTTGGAGTTAGTATAGATTTTGATTTGGTTCTATGAAAACGAATGTTCATATCAGCAAGCTTCAATTTTTAACTTGGCAGTAACAAGTTTGCTGCTTTCTCTTTTTGTATTTTTACAGATTGAATTCTTAGTTAAGGGAGCAACAATATAATAGATGGCTACACTCCTGGATATTGGTGTATCAGCTGGGATAAACATCCTAAGTGCCTTCATTTTCTTCATAATCTTTGCGATTTTGAGGCTCCAGCCATTCAACGACAGAGTTTACTTCTCAAAATGGTACCTAAAGGGGTTAAGAAGCAGCCCTGGGCGTGGTGGCGCCTTTGCACAGCGGTTTGTGAACCTGGACTTCAGGTCTTACATGAAGTTCTTGAACTGGATGCCAGAGGCTCTGAAGATGCCCGAGCCTGAGCTGATCGATCATGCCGGTTTGGATTCAGTTGTGTATCTCCGGATTTACTTGCTGGGGTAAAGTTTTGAACTTTGCAGGTTTTTTTAGTTGATTGGTCTTGAAAATTAGAAACCAAAGGTTGTTTTCTTACTTAGTTGAACCCGATTGACCGAAAGAAGCAAAAGGGTCGCTATGTTATATGCTATTTTTGGAAGTAGGAAGAGAAAATAAAAGTTTAGCCAAGGCTTAGGAACACTTTGTTCTCTCCTTAATGTTTTTATAAACATGTCTCTTTTGTTTTTTTGATATGTGCAGGCTTAAGATCTTTGCTCCAATAGCAGTGCTTGCTTGGGCAGTTCTTGTGCCAGTCAACTGGACAAACAACACATTGGAGTTGGCTAAGCAGCTAAGGAATGTAACTTCGAGCGACATTGACAAACTATCTGTTTCGAATATCCCAGAGTATTCAATGAGGTTTGTTAGACCTTACCATTTCGAGTCTTTTATGTTCCAATCTGTCACAAATGGTAGTGGTCAGGTAAAGTTTTCAGATACAATGTCTTGACTTTTTGTTTTTTTTTTTCCAGGTTTTGGGCTCATATAGTAATGGCATATGCCTTTACCATCTGGACCTGTTATGTGTTGATGAAAGAATATGAGACAATTGCTAACATGAGGCTCCAGTTTGTTGCATCAGAAGCTCGTCGACCTGACCAGTTCACTGTAAGACTCCTTTCTTTCCCTTGGTTTTAAACTTTAAACACTGAACAAAGTGTAAAGCCGTGGCCAGCGATTTAATATGTTGGGATTAGGTTCTTGTCAGGAATGTACCTCCGGATGCAGATGAATCTGTTACTGAACTGGTGGAGCATTTTTTCCTGGTCAATCACCCTGATCACTACCTGACACATCAGGTGAATTTCTCAGAAGCTTGAAGTTTGAATCATTTAAGCACTCTTTGAGTTATGATCTTCTTGAGATGTAAGAAAAATACAAACGTTATGAGACTATGATATGCTTCTTGGGTTCTTACTTCGGTCTGAAAACAATATGTAGGTTGTATGCAATGCAAACAAGCTCGCCGATTTGGTACAAAAGAAGAATAAGCTGCAGAATTGGCTTGATTACTACCAGCTCAAATACGCTAGAAATAACTCTGAGAGACTTATGGTGAAGGTACTTGAAATGAAATATCAAGCTTGGTTTTTTTCTGGTCCTGTTCTGCTAAATTGACCCTTTTCATAATTCTCTTCACCAACCAGCTTGGCTTCCTTGGGCTTTGGGGACAAAGAGTTGATGCAATCGAACATTACATTGCTGAAATTGACAAAACATCAAAAGAGATTGCTAAAGAAAAAGAGGAAGTGGTGAATGACCCCAAGTCCATAATGCCAGCATCTTTTGTCTCCTTTAAAACTCGGTGGGCTGCTGCTGTCTGTGCTCAGACACAACAGACCCGGAACCCGACCCAATGGCTAACCGAATGGGCTCCAGAACCGCGTGATGTTTATTGGCCAAATCTGGCTATTCCATACGTTTCTTTGACTGTTAGAAGGCTGATAATGCATGTTGCCTTCTTCTTCCTAACCTTCTTCTTCATTATCCCAATCGCGTTTGTTCAATCTCTTGCTACCATTGAAGGGATTGTGAAAGCTGCGCCGTTCTTGAAAGTTATCGTCGAAGAGTGAGTTTCTTGGCATTTCTCTCTTTTTGACGTCGAATAAAGTGAAAACATTACTAATGTTGGTCTTGACTGATTTGATTTTGATGCAGTAAGTTCATGAAGTCAGTGATACAAGGTTTTCTACCGGGTATTGCACTGAAGCTTTTCCTCATCTTTCTGCCATCAATTCTGATGATCATGTCCAAATTTGAAGGCTTCACGTCGATCTCATCCTTAGAGAGACGATCAGCGTTTCGATATTACATCTTCAATTTTGTGAACGTCTTTCTTGCAAGCGTTATCACTGGAGCTGCGTTCGAACAGCTTAGCGCTTTCCTCAATCAATCCCCAAACCAAATTCCCAAGACCATTGGTGTGGCCATACCGATGAAAGCAACTTTCTTCATCACTTACATAATGGTTGATGGTTGGGCAGGAGTAGCAGGAGAGATTCTAATGCTGAAACCTCTGATTATGTTCCATCTCAAAAACACTTTCTTGGTTAAGACTGAGAAAGACAGAGAGGAAGCAATGGACCCGGGAAGCATCGGTTTTAACACGGGTGAGCCTCGGATACAGCTCTACTTCCTTCTCGGTCTTGTCTATGCTCCTGTGACACCAATGCTTCTTCCTTTTATCTTGGTCTTCTTTGCCCTTGCCTACATTGTGTATCGCCATCAAGTAAGTTTATTTCCTGCTTCTTCCTTCCTCAATTGGGTCTAATCGGTTTGAAAGCAGATTCTTGAACATCTTTTATTCTCCTGTCAGATCATAAATGTATACAATCAAGAATACGAGAGCGCTGCAGCGTTCTGGCCAGATGTTCATGGACGAGTCATATCAGCATTGATAATATCACAGTTGCTTCTGATGGGTCTTTTGGGAACGAAACACGCGGCTTTAGCTGCACCGTTTCTCATTGCTTTGCCTGTGCTTACTATCGGTTTCCACCGCTTTTGCAAAGGTCGTTATGAGCCAGCCTTCATCAGATACCCTTTACAGGTTTGTTGTATCTTCTAACAATCTCATTTTCACATTTTATATGCCCCAACCATACCAAATATGAATCATTCTTGTTCTTTGTTTCCTTGTGGGTTTGTCTCTTTACAGGAAGCTATGATGAAAGATACATTGGAAAGCGCAAGAGAGCCGAACCTGAACCTTAAAGGCTACTTGCAGAGTGCTTACATTCATCCGGTTTTCAAAGGCGATGAAGACGATGATGACATTGATGACAAGCTCGGGAAGTTTGAGGACGAAGCCATCATCGTCCCCACCAAACGTCAGTCTCGGAGGAATACTCCGGCTCCTAGCAGAGTCAGTGGAGAATCTTCGCCGTCTTTGCCCTTTAGTGGTAAACAAGTCTAGAGAAACATTTTTCACGAGGGATGTTTTACAAGTATATATTCATATATGCTACTTTCTATATGTACATAGAGAGAGAGAGAGAGAGAAAGAGAGAGGATACGTAGCTCAATGAGGTACCAAAATAGGGATTGCCTGAGCTTGGTTCAGAAAAAAGTTTTGTGTTGTGGAGACATTAAGGGTTTTGTTGTTGGATTCAAAAGTTTCGGGGTTGTTTTATAAAAAAAGATATCGGTTTTATTGAGGTCTGTACCTTCCAATCTTTCTAGTCGTTAAAGGAATAGTGGCAGCAGAAATGTAAAATTCATCTGCTTCCACTAGATATAAATATTTTGAGATGTCAAAAAAAAAAAGATGATTATTCCATTGCTACTGCACATAATTAATTGATAGCGTAAGGGATAGTAGATGCGAGAAGTGATCGTTTAGTCTATGAATACCCGAACGATCCAAGCCTTCTCGTTGACGTTGAGATCAACAATTGATCTGCCGTGAACAAGG
>OVAY01000668.1:0-48664 GCA_900406395.1 Kernera saxatilis
AAATAAAAATATAACTTAATTTTCTATTAATATATAATAATTTTAAATTTTTTTATGTTTTTAATATTTTCGAATAAATTCGAATTTTTTGTATTTTTTTGAATATTTTGGAAATTATTCAATATTAATAATTCAATTATCACTAACGGTGTTAAACAAAATTTAAATTTAAATTTAAAAAAGTAAAAAAGTTGAAAGTTTTTTATGGTAATTTTCTTTAATTATATAACTCATATCATTATTCATTTATACCAGAAACACAATAATTAGAAAGTTTAAATAATATATAAACTGATACATCCTCGAAGAAACCAGCCTGGTCGTGGAAACTTGTGCATATTCAAAACTGTGTTAGCAACGAGTCAACGAGTTAACGAAGGTAGAAAGGCTCCATGATTTGAGAATTATTTTATTCTATATATTTTTATGTTTTGTGTTCCCACATAGGATTGATTAATTTTGAGAAGTTTGTGTTCTTTAAATTAAACGTATGTATTCAATTTCGTGTGGGAAATAGTTTGTTTGGATTGGTTCGAAGCATTACGAATTACGAACATATATTTTTTAATAATAGAATACAATATAGATCATGTGCACCGCGTTAAAATGCTCATCCAGTTGAGTAGTCGCTCATCATTATATTGGCTGGCATATTTGACTAGTTATATTTTAATCTTGCTTATTTGACAGTATATCAATAATACAAATCATTAATACATATATGTGATACAAAGTCATGGTATTATTTTTGTTGTTGTTTCAATCTTTTTATAACATATATATATTGTTATGAACAAGGTAACATTTTCATCTAAAATTTCAAATCCATTCTGCGCAAAAACTTCATGGGTTTCCACAACGAATCCCCGGACCAAGTTAGACAAGGTATGTCCATTCATATCACAACGATACTGTTTTAATTCGTGTAAACTAAAAATATATAAAATATTTTTATTTTGGTTGATTTATATGAAGAAGAAGAAGAAGAAGAAGCTAATATCGGAGTTGAGAATCAACCAAGAGCAGCGACATCAATATCTCTTGATCGGTTACAAATTGTCAAGACACGAAGATGGTGGATTTGGATCTTTCTCTGTTCGGGTCTGGTCGTAACAGGACGTGTTTTATCCACACTTCTTCTAAACTTCTACTTCATCCAAACAGGAAGAGATGTTTGTGACGACCCTAAACAATTTAAAGGCACATGGCTTCAGTCTATGGTCCAAAACGCTGCGTTTCCATCTACAGCCTTGCTTCTTCTCTTATGGCGTTCTTTATTCTCTAGTCATAGAGAAACTCTCTCTTCTTCTTCTTTTGGCAAACTCTTTCTTCTTTACATCTCTCTCGGTGTCCTCTTTGCTGCATATAGCCAACTCTATGCAATTGGGAGAACGCATTGTGTGTTCTTCTTTTGGATCTTTACAACACAGTTGATTTTCACTTCCATGTTCACAGCAATTATCAACAAACACAAATTCAACCGTTGGATCATACTATCCATTGTCCTTTCTGGAGTTGCCACAGGCATTACATCTTCTGATGATGCCTATTATCCCTGCGAAGGTGAAGGCTGGAAAATGAGTTATGGTGCTTGGTGTGCCTTCTTTGGCACGGTAGCCTTCTCTTTATCTCTATGTATCATGCAATTAGGGTTCCAAAAGATCATACCGAACACAGAGAGTAGAGTTTCCGCGGTGATGCTGATGCAAACCAATGCTTCTATGATTGCAACATTGATATGTTTGGTTGGATTATTCGTAAGCGGCGAACACAAGGATCTCAAGGAAGATATGGAGACGTTTAAGAAGGGGAAACCACTTTACGTTTTGAGTCTAATCGGATTATCACTTGCGTGGCAAGTAATGTCTTTAGGGCTTGTGGGTCTTGTGTGTTTGGCTTCTTCTCTTTTCTCTAATGTTGTCAGCTTCTGCGCAACGCCTTTAGCGAACATTCTTGTTGTGGTGGCGTTTCGGTATATGGATGATGACATTGAATGGTTTAAGGGAGGAGCTTTGCTAGCTGGGATCCTTGGGTTTGCATCTTATGTATACTCCTTGTACAAGTCTGTTAAGAAAACGGAAATAGCAAGCCAAAGTGTAATAGTAAGAGTATGATTGATATTATTTACAATCAGGGGCTCAAAAGAATCGTGGTGAAAAAGGAGATAAGGAAGATGTACAACACATTAATAGTGTATATATATTTTAATTAAATTGTAATTCGTTTTCTGATTAATCTGTTTTATTTAATTTGCTTTGTTTTTCTGTGTTGCTTGAAAAAAAGAGAGGCAAGAGAAATCAAATCATAAGGAAAAGGAGATGAATGAAAAGTAAGGTTTGCACACAAAAAAAAAAGGAAAAGGAGATGACACTGTGGTAGAAGATGAGTAATACACCGAAAGTAGATTTTTTTTCTTTCTTTGGTTGCTCTGTTTTATTTTTATTGGTTAAACTATTATCGTCTCATATCATATAATTGGTTAGGTTGTGAAAACAAGTCGAACATAAAATTCCTATGCAATTTAAATTCAAGTTTCTTTAGTATAATTGTTTGGTTAAAGAATGGAACAATATACAGTCAAATTAATCAAAAGCTAAACCACTAAACATTAGGTTTGAATAATTTTTGTTTTTTTTTGTAAAAGGGTCTACATTATATTTAATTATTAGGATAATTCTAAAAAATATCACATTTTTAAGTTTTGTTTCCAAAAATACCATATCAAAACTTGTTATAAGGTCATACCATATCAAAATATCACATTTTTAATTTTATTATAATAGTTATAAGGTCCTTTTATTTGATTATACATGGTTTATTTAGTTGAACATGTTTTGTTAGATGTTTTTTGCCAAATTAATCAGAGAAACTGAGTGATTTACAATATAGTAGGAAAACAAATTGAACATGAAAATCTCTAACGGTCAAAGACATAATCTCACACTCGGTTAATTTTCCCAAATATAATGTAAATCACTTAATCTTCTATAACTAATCTGATAATATAAAATTTCTAATATGTTTTGGTTTGAATATTTTTTTTAAAAATTGTAAAAATGTCTACATTTAATTATTAAAATAGTTTAATTATTCAATGTTTTATTTGATTATATTCATGGTTTATTAATTCGATTATTTTGAGTTCGAAAATCAATTAACATTTATATTTCTGGAGAGAATCGGAAAAACTAACCTTTGACCGGAGTGATGATGATCGTAACTCCTTTCTACGAGAGGACCTGCATTTGTATGTTTTACTATATGAGAACTTGGATTTGTGTTTAATTTCTTAGGTTTGTAGAATAAGAAAAACACTGACATAAAATGTAAGAGAATCTGGTAATGATAACGCTGAATCCTTCTTCGTCTCTCTCTCTCTGATCCGATTCCGTGGTGAGAACACCGCCTGACTAGGCTTTAAGCTTCGATCTCGGATTCTCCTGCGCAGATTTACTCATCCGGAGATTCTCGCCGGACTCGCGTTTTGAACATTCTTGAGCCTTCGATTGTGAAACCTGATCGGATCTATCAACAGACTTATACAATTCTTTAAAATTCGGCGACTGTAACATCACCAAAATGCAAAATCAGACAAATTAGAACTGAGATTTTTATTAAAAAGAAATCAACCTTAATAGACGCTGAGTTCTTCTTCTCCTTCTCCTTCGTGAAATCTCCTCTCTATCTCTGATCCGATTCCGTGATGAGAACACCGCATGACTAAGGTTTTACGATCCGATATCGTATTCTCGCCGATGTGTGGTTCGGAATGATCTGCGAATCAATATAATTCAAAATCGAAAAATAAAAAAGAAGAAGAAGAGAAATCGGATTTCAAAATTAGGGTTCTCGTATTTATATAATAAAATCTGACCGTTGCAACAGCTCTATTTGTAACGGCTTGATTTACCGTAATTACTACTGGTTAATGATTTAAATTTCAATTTACTTTGATTCGAATTTACACCAAATTTTCTTTTGGCCCGGTTCAATTTTAAATTAATTTGGTACTATATTTGGTTGAGATCCGGTTTGATTAGCTTTTGAATTTTTTAAAAACCTATATATGCATAATTAGCTTCAACTAATATTATAGATTTTGGGTATAAGTTAATCTATTTTTGGTATATAATTTAAAAATCTTGATTTAATATTTAAACGTGTGATGAAATTGGTTTAAAAAGTTGTAATCATTTTTTTTTTTTCATACAAAACATTTCTACCAATAATCTCCGCAAGAGCAACAACCATCTCTAAAATGATGAAACCTCTTGTTATCTCTTACAACGATCTCTCTATCTTCAATACTCGATAATATCTTTATGAAGTTGTGACAATCTCCACAAATCCTCAGATTCTTCATCACCCTTATCGTCGTCCCTGGAGGCGTGTTTATAAGCCCGAAAGCAATAGCTAACCGTTCGCTGTGATGCATCAATGCTCTCTCTTTAGCTTCTTCGTCGATATCATGAACCACATACTTCGTCTCTGGTACATAGCCTGCGTCTCTCACTTCTTTTCCTAAAGATTTCAGCTTTACTATAGCCTTGCTTCTATCTACAATAGCTTTCTCTTGACCTGAAAACTCCTGCTTATCTCCTCTAACCTTTGTCGAATGACCAGAAGGCGAGATACATGGTAAAGTAGTATCTTTCCGTAGCGTGTTTCTAATATTGTCGTCTTCCATGGCGCGAGAGAGTCTTCTTGCTGTTACTCTGCCACCATTCCAAGCCTCTGAGCTTCTTTCAGGCAATTTAATAGACACTTTGTGAGCAGTTTCCTTGACATCAGAGCTTATCCTTTTCTCGGGTTCGACAAAGCTTTGAACTTCACCTTCACCCGCAATTCCTTTTGCTCTCGAGGTGGTGATTCGGTGAAAGGATAAGGTTTCTCTCTCAAAGGTGATTGCTTTGGAGACAGGGAAGGAGCAGAAACTCATGGAGAAAGCAGCCTCCAGAGCCATCCCTTGTTGTCAATCCAAGAAGCAGATAAGCTTTCTCTGGAGGGAAAATTTACAATGTGGAGAGAGAAATAGAGAGACCAATCCTCTCACACAAATATCTACAAGAAGCAGACAACATCACAAACAGCCAAACAAAAACCTCTGTTTTCTTATTAGCACCAGGTCCACAAAAAGTTTCCTGCATAACCACAATCAAGTAAATCACTTATTAGCTGAGTAAAACAGAGATTGGAGATAAAAATCATTAATGCACAATCCTAATCGAAGAACGTTGATAGAGAGTGCAATGATTTTGTTTGTACCAATGACACATTCCTTTAGCATTCCAAGTCAGAATACAGTTTGGTTTGCTTTTCGATTTGAAGCTGGAAAAGTTCAGAGAACTCCTTGAGTAACGACTCATGAGCTATATCTATCAGCTGCAAATCGTCCAGATTATCATAACACATGTCTCTCTTTCCGAGTTCTCCATATTCAATCAAACCCTTTATGCTTCCAACCCGGCGGTTTCTTATCCCACACGGAACTATCGAGCTGAAGGGTGTTAAATCAGTTGTGACATTAAGAGCTAGACCATGATATGTCATCCATTTCGACACACGGATACCTATAGCCGCCACTTTTTGGTCACCTACATGTACAATGTAGCAGACGAAATGGATCAAACGAAACACATATTCCTCTAAGATCATCTAAAAGAGATCAAATCACACTAAGAAACCAAAACAATGCTGAGATAAAGGACATACCGACCCAGACTCCAGTTAAACCATCAAGACGAGAAGCTTTGATGGAGAAAGCTGAGGAAAGAACACGAATGACTATCTCCTCGAGCATCCTTAGGTACCAGTGAAGATCCATCTTGTGATTTCGGAGATTGATTATAGGATACATAACTAGCTACATTTCAGACAATAATTAGCTCAAGTGTCACCAACACATCCTCATTGATGAATTCAGAGGAAATTCAATGTGTTATTGAGATTTTTTTACCTGACCAGGGCCATGGTAAGTGACTTCACCACCACGTTCAGTTCGATAGAGATCGAAAGGAGCATCCTCTATGTCGAAATTGAGATAATCCTCTGAACTTCCAGTTCCCATTGTGTAAACTGGAGAATGTTGTAATAAAATCACTGTATCTGGGCAATCCTGGTTTCTATCAATCAGAGCTAATTTCTTGTTGACAATGCTTTTCTGCCATGACCATGCTTTCTTGTATGGAACCAACTGATCGTAGAGATCAAAACACTCGCACCTGCAAAAAAGCACGTAACGTGTTCGTTAAAATTCCTGAAAGAAAAATATAAAGAACAAATCCAAATGGTTTAGTAAGAGAGGAGCTTTACTTTCTTGGGTTTTCGTGATTCCCCGAGTTTAAAACCTTGACAGATGTGGATACTCTGTTTCTGTTTGCGTCACTAAGATGGTGATGATGGAGCAAAGTGAGCTTTGGGTTCGCAAGAGAGCTTGTTGCAATGGAAAAAACCATGTCTTTCAAGTATAATTTCCAGTGATTTTATCCTTGTGTATCAATTTATCAAAGCTTATGCGTAGAAATTTCAAGTTTTGCTTTTGGGTAGAGATTGTTGAGTTTTGGTTTGGAGAAATGGCGGAGACATCGAGGAAATTATGAGGGTAATTTCGAAATATCAGAACATTAACAGGGATAGTTTGGTCTTTAAACCTGAAGGAAACTGGAGTTTTGCCCTAGTTTCTGGGTTTACTATATATAAGACGATGTGAAACGATATCGATATTGTCTTGTACTTCTCTTCAAAGTCTTCTTAAGGGGTTTCAAAGCTTTACAGATTCTTATTTTTCTGTTTTAGATTGAGTTTTGTCTTTTTGAATCTTAGTTTCTGTTCTTTGTGTTGTTTCGGTGATTTCAACTACTTTTGATTTCTTCTGTGAGAAAAAAAAAAAATTTATGGCGATGACGAAGAAAAAATGACCTTTTATCACATGACTGAGATTTTCAATCTCATGATTACCTTTCAAGCACTTCTGAGCTATGTTTTTAAAAACCTACTCTTTATCAAAAAAAATTTCTGAATGGTTAATTATTTCGTCCAAATTAAAATTTATTGAATTTCGTTTTGATTAATAAGTTGAAATTTTTGTACTTGAATGTTGAAAAATAATATGCGTTGATAGTAGATAGCATCTTTTCCAAAACCCTAAGTTTCGGCTATTAATTTTTACAAGATTAGCATCCACCAGCAATGCGGACAAGTTATTTTCTATGGTGGAGCTCACTGTCATCATTCGTTGTCATTATTCGTACGTAGCAACATGCATCAAATTTTATCTTTTAAAAATATTTAAAAGAGAATATTAAATTTAATGTGCGTTTCTTGTATGAATAATGATAATAGATTCCAAATCAATTGTTATCCAAAATATTTGATATACATTCGCTTCTTTACTTCATGTTTACAACACTCATTTTTAGAGAAAGTGTGACTATTGTCTCTTGTATTACAGTATGTCTTTTGTGTCTTGCTAAAAGACTTTATAGGAAAACTATAGTAAAGTAAAAGCATTTGATGATTCAACGTCACAAATGAGTTTTTTTAAAATAGTGGTAGATAGTGATTTCGTGGAATGACCTACAATATTATAAGGCGATCAAACATCTGAGCCATGTTTAAATCCTACTCTTTGTTAGTTTTTCTGAATGGTTTGTAATTTTGTCCAAATTAAACTTAAATGGAATTTTAAATTGACCTACTCTTTGCTATAATGTTTTAAAAAAATTTTTTAATAATAATGTGGCTAAAACGATTGAAGTACAATTGAAAAATAATGTGGCTAAAACGATTGCTACAATTAATATCAATATATTGTAAATATATGCAAAAAATGTGGAAGTTACAATGAAGTTAGGAAAGGAACAATTGACTTTTGATTTCGCATGAACATTGAAGTACTGTAAATTACAATGAACAAAAAAGAATCCACATTATAACATATCAAAATTGGGTAAGTTGGAGACTTGGAGCCAACAGAACAAAAAAATATAGTTTTGGACATTTGGTTGTGTTTGAAGATTGTAAGTAAATTTGCATATAAAACGAAAACATTTGTATAAAGAAGTTTATTTGGTAAATTGCAATCGTAAATAGTTAAGGAAAAATGCAAAAAAAAATCTTCCAATTGGCAAAACAAATGCGTCAAGCGATAAAAGAACTTTTGGCAACATCAGCACGGGATGGTTTATGTACACCTAGTTTTGTGTATACTTGAATGAACACAATCTTTTTCTTACTTTTCCAGGCTTTAAAATTCCAACATATAAAAATGTAAAATGAAATAAGAAATAGAGAGAATTTATAATGCTCATAACAGTAGTAACATGACTTGTTGTATCCGTAAAATGATCAAAGAACGTAACAAAGGCGATATATAACAGCTTCGATCACCATTTTTTACATGGAAGCAAGAAGTCCTCTCATTTCAGTTACTCCGGGAACGTTTTCGTTAGGGTAAACTTTGGCTACGAGTTGCACGAAGCTCTCGTACTTGTCCAGAAACTCCTTCTGTTTCAGTTCAACACATACACATTGATTCAATCCAAACATTTTGAGCTCATGCATTCTTTAACAATTTAAAATTGGTACCTTGCATTTATCCCACAATGATGGTAGCAACTCATCCGATGCTAAATTCTTCTGCAACTTTTTATACATTGCTGCAATCGATTTATCCACCTAAACAAAAGAAGAAGTGGAAAGCTATTATGTTTAGAAGGTCTGTGAACAATTAAATACACTCCAAGGAAATATCTGCGTTACCCCTGATAAGCTTGATTTTAACATCTTCCTGAGTTCCATTTTCGATAAACCGAGCTGGAATGGTATCTGAAATAGAGAGAGTATGTGTATTAGGCTTTAAATCCTCCTATAGAAACCTAAAGTAACATGCCAACACATATAGTTATAACATGAAATGGTTTACATAATGAATAGGAAACTAGTCAACTAACCTCTTCAGGGGTGATCGTATACATAAAATCCTCAATCTTTTTAGCAAACTGGAAAAGTCTTTCAAATTGCTGCAGGGACAGAGAACATATGAAGCAAACACAAACAGCTTTACCGTTAAAAATTAACTCCAAAAGAAGGACAAAAAAAAAGAAGAGCTATTAGCTGCAAATGGGAAGCACCACTTACGTAGTATATTATCATGCTAATGTGGCGAGTACAAGCTTGTTCATATGCTTCACTTGCCTGGTGATAGAACTTGGCTAAAGTGGGCACAACATTAGCCAGGTCGTAGAGGCTGCATACAAAAAGGAATACAAGGTTAAGGAAATACGATTAAGTCAGGAAGAAGAAGATAAACCAAGAGAGAGAGAGACAGCAAGAAAATGACATACCTGTTCTGAAAAGCAGCATAATTTTCTAAAAGAAGAATATCTGCATATTTAGGATCTTGCTGGGCAATCTTCTCGAGGGTCACAAACATTATGCTTACCTATAAAACACCACTAGTCAGACTCTATCAACCAAAGCGGGAAAGAAAGAAAACAAATTGGCGATAGTAAATGCAGAAACAATCTGAGATATGCTTTATTTCTATTTAGTTGTTATTCATGTAGAGAATGAACTAATGGTAGGATTTATACATGACAAGTGAACTAAGATCAGATGCATTATGAGGTTGTATGCTATTGCTTGATGTGGGAAACATTTGTTTTTTATTGCATGGTTTCTGTAATTTTACTGGTGAATGATATATACTCATAAAAAGAGCAGTACTCACAAATTTTGTGTATGCCTGATCAACCAAATCCCTAGATTGCCCTTGTATGTACTGTTCCATACGAGTAGCAAGTGCTGCAAATCTATGAAAGTGAGATAATAATGTTAGGATAGCATCAAGTAATACTATAACGGTGTCTATTCCATCTTACCAACAATCTTATTGGAGAAATAGTTCAGAACCACAAAATCAATTGATATTGTTTACAAGGTGGAAGGAAATACTATCCGGTTTGGAAAGAAATACGCATTCACATGGCTCTTAACTGTATTAAACAATCTGGACTTCCTGATTACCTTGGAATATATGGCAAGACACCCAACTGTCTTACATTACGTTCATTTCTTTCAATCTGGTGACAAGCTTCATCCACAAACTGCAGTTAAAGTCGACTTGACATGATTAGTAGGAAGAGTATGCCAGAATAAAAACCAATCAATCTATATGAATAAAACATACGCGGCTGAATTGCATAGAAACCCTGGACTCGAGATCTCCAAGCAAAAGGCGAACAAATCCTGCAGCATCAGCTTTCTGACCAGATAGATAACGTTCAGTTATACCATGCATTGATATGCATCGTAGGGGATCTATTTTATATGCCCAGTCAACAACAGCATAGAAATCCTCCTGCAGTGACAAGAACACAGATCTCTCTTTTAGTAATAAAAATGAACTACTAACTCTAGAAAATTAAAAAATTTGGTCTTTCATCAAACATAGAAACTTTATTTAGAGAGACTTCTTACCTGAATACCATCAAGTAAATCTTGAAGAGATTCATTCAATGCCGTCAGATCTGGGGAGTTTTTACCTGCAGAATTGGACAGTTGTTTTGCTTTCAGAACCGTTAGACCCTATAATTTGAGGATGTAGTGAAAGCTTTACTGATGGCAGACAGTTTGACATTACCAGTTTTCTTGTCAGTCTCATCAATGTCCATGATCCCCAAATCATCATCATCATTAGCATCGTCATTGTTGGGTCTTTTATCATTGCCAGAACCTACAGGTGGAGCAAGAGCTGGTACCTCAAAGCACATGAAGTGCGCAAAAAAGGAACTCTGTAATATGAAGCAAAAACGAAACATGAGATTAAGTACATACATCAGTTGCATCTAACGGCCAAACAAAATATCATAGGGTTAAAAATTACCTCATCGACAAGAAGCGGGATAAATATTGTTAGCATTTTGGCATAAGCATCTGACACTGCAGAGGTGTCAGTGTTTGCATTCTGACTAGAACCCGTAGATCCTTCTAGCCAGACAGTAGGATTTCGTGATACTTTTGTGCTTGCACGAAGCTCATTCGCGAATTCACGAGCCTATATATTTTGAAGAACCAAATCTTTGGTAGCATGAACTGTATATTAACGCTCTAATGGGAAAGGAAGAAAATAAAATGTTTGCTGCATATCCATGCGTTTTAACATTCAGTAGGTTTTAGCAGCCATAGTCAATTCGGAGTTCCAATACATCAGTGGTCAAATTGATAAAGAAAAAAATATTTGTTCCTCACCTCCCGGCGAAGGAGCAAGTTCAGGGAGCTGCAGTATGCTTTTCTCAATGGTCCCAAACAGTTCTTATCAAGTCCCTGCAAAAAGAAAGGAGACAAGTAATCAATGTACTGTATTATGCTTTTAGAATGTCACCTAGTCATTTCTCGGTTTTACCTTTAAATGTTGCAAAAGACGAGCATATGTTCTGCATTTATACCGCAAATCTGCATGGTCAGGCCTCTTCAGCTGACCTTTCTGTTTATAAGATGCGTAGATAAGTATTCAGAATTATAATCACTAAAGTTCATATTGGAAAAAGTAGTACCTGAGAAAAGTAACTTTTGTCGCTGATCATGAAATCTACCAAACTAGCAAAGTAGTTTCTCAAGAACTCAGAAGCTCTCCTTACAAAAGTAGCTTTTAATTTTTCTAGCTCTGCTCGTTTCTCTTTTACCTAAAGAAAATACAGCAAGAGTAGTCGAAATTCAGGTAGTTGTACAAAAACTAGACGTTTTTATGAAGGATTCAGACAATTATTAATTTTCTTTTCTAGCCACAACATATAGTGTAATAAACAATACTGAATTAACTGAAAAAATAGAATAATAAAGAGCGAATAAGAAATATCTAAGTGCAAAGGCATACAGCTCGCATATTAGCATAGATCGGGTCTAAGTTGGGCACTTCAAGACCCCTCAAAGCTTTGGCTAACCACTCGCAAGCCGCAATATTTTGGAGCATGTCTGCTTCATCAAATGAGCCTCCTGTTAAGGATGCTGCATGCTGCAATCAAGAATCAACAACACTTCTATAAGTGAACCGAGTAGACAGATGAGAAGCAAGCAAAAAAAAAATCCATATTGTTAAAATAAAGAGAAACAAACCTCAGAAGGCACGCGCAGTCTCTCAATAACTTTATCAAGTTCCTCGATGAGAGCTTTATTGTTTACAGACTGCATCTCCAACTTGTTGTTTCGAGTTTCTATCTGGATACCACAACCAAAAAGTGAGAATATGTGCTGACATAGCTAATGATCAGTCCAGCACCACAAAAACTTTGAATCATTTTCTCTTTTTCTCTCTTACTATTGCAGATTTCAGAAGTAAGATGAATTTATTGACAACATACAACAACTAATATCTTAATGCAGTGACACTATCCTCATAATAAAACAAATAACAAGGAATGATCATTTATAGGTGGTGCGTCCTACCGATTCAATGTCTTCCCTCATGTGTCTAAGTTTCACGTTGAATATTCCTAACCATTCATCCATGTCATCAACAATATTTGTTGCTGCCTCTAGTCCATGCAAGACCTGGAAAACATAAAGATGCACATAAGCATTAAACTCTGATCTTCCCATAAACTGCCCAAATACCAAGATAGTTCTAAGAATAATAATTAGCAAAAAGAATTACCTCATCTACTAATGGTTCGCTTTCCAGAATCGCATGTACATTTGCCGCTTCAAGAGCTTGGAGCTCTCGCTTCAGCCTCTCAGAAAATGCCTCAGCTTCACCAATGCCCATTACATAACTGTATATGTCAGTTATATAAGTGGAGTGAACAATCTGACAAAACTAAGTGGAAAAGATAACTGCATTTCCATTATTTTTTATCCCAGCAAGCTAGATTTCAGAGAAACATTGCCAATATTTTAAAACTAAAGACAATCAAAAGGACAAATGTGAAGAAGTGGTTCTATAATTAGCATGTGGATATATATGCAACTCTATATTAGTCATAAACCTAGTGTCGCAAGCTTAAGATTCACAATCTTCATTCCATATAACAATAACGCAAAGTAGATAGAGAAGTCCTCCTTTGTCAGATATACTGATTTACAGAAAAAAAAAAAAAAAAAAATTAAATGCATGAACAAAGAAGATTCAACCGAAATGATGGCTAGAACAGAATAAGACATACGTTCCCAAGAGGGCTTCCATATCCTCTTCCTCGGCCTGAGAGACTAGTTCTTTCTCAACAGTAACTTTCAAGTCACTTTCTGTTACAGCTTCAGCAACAGACTCACCATCTTCTGTACTTCTTTGAGTAGTGACTACTGGAGTGTTATCCTAGACCAATAATATGAAAACAAAGAAAGACAAAGCAGATTAAACTATTATGTGAAAAGAACTCGCAAATCTGAAAGGAGGGAAAAAGGAGAATCACAAGCACATACAAAAGCTTTTTTTTTTTGGAAATACGAACTTAGACCAAAATTTGAAGACAAAAAGAAGTTATAATCCGCACCTTAGCCCAAAGGGCCATCTCGACGATATCTATACCAACGACTTTGGGAAGCTTGCCTAATACGTCTTTGCATATGTTCAATATGCAAACTAAAATTCGGTTCCTATAATCACAATAGAGAAAGGTATGTATCAAATGAGCAAAACTAAACCAAGAAAGATATCATCACTTGTCATCTATCCGTCACATCTTGTAGGAGTTCATAACTTCATATGTATGTCCTAAAACTGCAGTACCTGTCATCAGTATTGCGCATGGTCCACTGAGGAGGAGCAACACTTTGACTCCTGAGGTTATCAAACCCCTAAAAGACATTGCATTAGCAAAAAACAGAGGGAACATGGACAATATTGAACAATATTTTACAATTACACACTCAGCTTTTGTCATCTCTTACACAGTTACACTACATGCTACGAATAATTTCAGTAAGCATACATTTCTTCTTGAAATCTTACGTATTGACCACTTCATTAAAATCATCGAGTGATCTTACCAGGGTAAAAGTGCACCCACTTGGGTCATTAGTTATGACTTCCACCTTTGAAAGATGCTTGAGTTTGTACATTTTAGCAGGCTGCATGAACAAAGAATTTTAAAACATCACGAGTAACCATGAACTTCGAGGAATCTGCTACCATGGCATGCATAAATTTAATTGTTATCAATCTTTTTTCTTTCCAATCAATATGTCAAAGCCTTGAACATTTCTCGTGAAAGTGTGCCTCATTTGGATAAATAAAATGAAGATTACCTCAAGGACTCCTCCGCTTGAGTACTTCATGACTCGAAGAAATGCTTTCTTCCGTTGACCCTTCGATTTGACTGTAGAAAGCAGAAGAAAAAAAAAACATACTCAGTTGATTACAACTCTTAAGAACCTGATAATATCTGACGAGAAAGCTTGAAACATGGATCCGAGGCAACATATTTTCCACTCGAATCAGAGATTTTCTTTACACAACACAGGTTCTCCCCGAGTACACTGGATTGTTTCACCTTATAGAGTAGATACTACCAAAATCTAGTTTACTCGACAGGAAAACCTTTTTGAGCTCTTCACGAGTCTTGGAAGGGCCAAGAACAGTGTATTTTAAGGATTGTGTATTCCACAGATTCCCTTCCATGGCTCTACCCCACCTCCATCTCAAAACAAATCTCAATTACTTTCCTATACTTATCTTATTACCAGTGGAAATCAACTTTGCGACTGTCATTGATAATCTAAACTGTACAGTAAACAAAATTCCGATCTAATCCAATAGAACACCAAAACTTAATTGCTTAAACTAGACAAAACAACGCAAAGATCGAGGTAATTGAAGGTAACAAAAACTAAGGTCGCAAATCCAGAAATGCTATCAAATCTGAAGGATCAAAAGAGGAAAAAAAGGAGGTGGATAAATCACCGGAAAGAGCGAGAACCCTAGGTTTGGCCATTTGGCGACCCAATTTTCCAGACTTGCCCCAAACGCCGCGGCTCTTGGCAACGCGTATGGACATAACGATCGATTGCTTGGTTCCTTCGATCGCGGCCTCGCAAGCTCGCCTGAGCTCGTCATCGTCGGCGCTTGATTTCGCCATTGTTTGTTACGCGTCTTCTTCTCTCTTCTTCGTCTACTCGGCGGATCCAGGAGGTGATGATGATGACCGGTAAAAGAAAGCCGAAAGAGAAAATTAGCTTAGGATTAAAGAAAGTTGAATCTCTCTTTTGTTCCTATTGCAGTAAATAGGTTCCGAGTTAACGTGGCAAAGGCATTATTGTAATGGAAACAAAATGAGAGGAAAAAAACGTTTAAACAAAATACAATTGCATTTTACCACAGTCCATGTACTTAACTAGGCATAATTGGTTATTTTTATTTAAACTAAACTTTTTGTGGATTTTAAAAATTATGATTTTCATTGCTAGAAGAAAAAATTGCGATTTTCATTTAATTTGTACAAATTTTTTTTAGAAAAAATTAGTATTCTAAGAAGCGCGATTGTTGTGACTATATATCGTTTCTTAGTTTAGGTAAATCTTTTAATTTCATGATAAGTAATTTAGACTAATTTTTTTAGTGTCATTGATTAATCTAAGTTGGTCATATGGACCGGATCTTAATCTGTAATGGTTCAAATAACTTGTAACGAGTAAGACCACCTATAAATGGTATAGAAGCTTTTTACACCTTATGAGCGAAGTCTATTACATTACTCTTTAGGAGTTTTTACTTTTTGGTATGCTTTTAGATGAACATTGTCTACCCTTTGATGGGTTTTTTGTTGGTATCGTATGTACTTCTATGTGGATTTATTTCTAATTAATATAATATGTTTGGCCGGCAAAAAAAGAAGTTATAAATGGTCAAAAAATTTGAGGAATATGAAAGAATAAAGCATTCCTTCTAATTCTTTTCCTCAAAAATTGTCACACCAGTGCCTTAGTAACCATCCTAGATCTAAGAAAAAAAACTAAAGATAACAAATCCTCTCTAACAATCACAGAGACTCGTTAAGCTTTAGGCATATCGAACAAAAAAAGAGATGAAACTGGTCTTGGAGTAACAAGTTGCTAAACAAAGAATCCAGAACTGGTGATCCTCGTCCGAAGAGAGTTGATCACTCCTGCGCCATTCCTCCCCATCTCTGAACCCGACTCTCAGCTTGCTCAGCCTGCAGAATTCAGAGCCAAAGAAAATGATCAAACCAAACAACAAAGGAGGAACATAACAGAAAGAGTATTGTTTATATGGAGACAAAGTAAGAGACCTCTTTGTCCCAATTAGTGTAGTAGATGATACCAAGCAATATAAGTGTTTGCAAGCAGATTCCAGCTACCATACCTCCCCATATTCCCTACAAATTCACAAATCAATTAGCACCAAAATTGAAAAGAACAATGCAAATACAAAACCGCTTAAACCCGGGGTGGACAGAAAAACCGAACCGAACAGAACAATAACAATTTTATACTGAACAAACTGAACTTAAACTTAGCGTAGCCAAACATAAAAAGAAACCAAAACTTATCACAAAATATACCAAAAATACATTCAACTATGCTAAAACTATATTCTATTAAATAAACTAAATTACTTTTAATATTTTTCTTAACAAACTTATCCAAAACCAAAGTAAGCCCCAACCAAAAATTGAACCAAACGAACTTAAGGCTAATTTTATGTAAATTTTTCGAAACCGAAAAACTGAAAAAACCGAATGTCCAACCCTACCATATGGGTTGGTGCAGTTGGTAAAAAGCTAACCTGAACGCCGAGGTTTAGAGTGAATCCAAGAACAAGACCAGCAGGAAGTCCGATAATGTAATAGCATGCAATGTTCACGTATGCCACCAGAGACTGCCACCCCGCTCCAACAGCAACACCTAAAGATGTACCAAAAGTAACCACAACTCAGTGTTTTCTGATCCTAAGTTGCTTTTTGATTTATGTTTTCATGAGTGTACCTGACAAGACAGGCTGGAGGCTGTTCAAGAGGACAGTGAAGGCCAACAAGACAGCTATTCTTGTGGTTTCAGCTGCCACAGCTTCACTAGACGTGAAAAGATGAGGGAAGCTGTCTTTTGTGGCCAAGACAACAACCATGCACACGATCCCGATAAGAGTTGAAGTTATGGAGACAACTACCACCGAGAATTTCGCTAGATAAGCATTCCCCGCACCAAGCTCATTCGATACCCTCACGCTGATCATCACACCAAGAGATGAATTTACCAGTTTCATGAGAGTTTCACTAGCTTTCTTATATGGCTCTAGAGAAGAAAAAATGAAACGGAAAACGTAGAAATCTTACCTTATCGCAGCGTTAAACCCGATTGAAATCATGGCTGTCCAGCCTTCTATATTCATGCTGTGAAATCCCTTAACACTTTTAATACTTAACAAACATATTTTCTATGGATATTAACAAGGACCAGGAAAAATCAGTTACCAAATGGAGATGGCATCTACTGGTATCAACGGATTCGGAAGGAGACCCGTGACAACGACAAGAACCATCAAGTACCAAAACTCCAAACTGCAGAATCCAAAGAAAAAACCGGTCATTATAATTGAAATCTTAACTTATAATATGTCAAAAGATATCTACTAGCCAAAGAAAATGGACTGTACCAGAGCATAACAGCAGAGGCTAAGGATAATTTGACAAAACCGTAGAGGTCACGAAACGCTAGCCAAGAAAATCCACTCCAAGCACCGTCTGATTTGGTGATTAAGATATACAAAAGCTGACCGATAACTATAAGCCACCACGAGGTATTGAGAGTGATGGCTGCACCTACAAGTCCCCAGTTAAAGTAAAGAATGAAGAGCCAGCTAAAGACTGCGTGTACAACTAGAACCACCCCGGAGATCCAAGCCATCACAAGCACTTTCCCTTGCGACTGTAAGAACTTCTGTATCGGGAAGTTGGCTGAATAGGCAAATAGCTGTGGAATCATCCACAGTGCAAATTTCCCTGTAAACGTTGTGAACGTGTCATAGACTTCCATCTCAAAACCAATAGGCAGAAAGTGATAACAAGAATGATACCTGCGGCTTTAGAGATGTGAGGAGCCTCGCCGAAGAAGGAAAGAATAGGAGGAGCCCAAATGTAGACAGGAAGCAAACATAAAGCAGTGGTAAAGAGAATGACCCACGAACGCTGCATATATATTCCAAGCATCCTAAGCTGTCCTGCTCCATATGCTTGTCCACACAACGTCTCCAACGCACTCCCCATTCCCAACTGCCACCATTTTCCACACAATGTTAAATTTGCTAGTATTGTTTGATCTCTTAGCTTTTTCCACAAGGAAATTAACAAGGATTAGGGAGTGATTAAATATGAAATATTTGTAATCTAAAACTAGACAAGATCCCATGCGATCCACGAGCTTTCTCAACACTATTTTTCTTTTTAGTTTTAGTTCATTGTTAACTATGGTATAACTGCTACTAGTTCATGACAAGCAACATATCACACATATTTTAACTTTTGTCTTTCATCTTCTACATTTTCAAAATCTTATTAACTGCATAGAATTTTTAGTAATTTTCAAGATTGTGTTCCGGCCTACACTTAAACCCGATACAGATTTTAAACTGCTAAAACATGTCTTTTCTATTTATTTTGACTTAGGATCGGAAAAGTTTCAAGAGAGCTTTCATCAGAATTCGTCGAGGTTACTTTTAGTATTATTGAGATAGAAATATAATAAGTGATATGAAATTAAGTTAGCACACAAAAAAAAAAAGTGATATGAAATGAAGAAGCTATTAAAAGATTCTGAAGTTATACAAAAATTCATAAAATTTATCATTTTTCGGGTGTCAGGCTGCAAAATTGGAAGTTAATGTAAAAGTCAATAAACCAAAAATAATGTGGTCGCAAGGAGTGAAGCGTGTCTTCTGACCAAAAAAAAAAAAAAAGGAGTGAAGCGTGTCTCGTAGCGAGGGAGAGAAAAATTTAAGGCTCATTGGAATAAAAGAAAAGGGATGGTCCAATATTCTTAAATAAGGCTTGACATGAAGTTTCCAATTCAATTACTTTTTCCAATTTTTTCGTTCTGCATAGAGAAAGGAGAAAGATTTTAAATCTTGTTTGAAAACAGAACCGACATAAAAAAATATGACTTAAATTTCACTAAGAATATGATAGAATAGTGGTCTTTTATAATAGATTTCAACTTCATTGTATTTTTGAAAAGTGGTTCATCAAAAATAGTGTTTCATGAAATTCATCGTACTTTTTTGGGAACTTTTGGAACAACTCTAATAATTTAAATAACATATATAAATAATAAAATTATTTTAAATCATCTTTAGACTCCCTAAACTTTAAAGTATATTCATTTTGTTTTAATTCCCATCTCATTCCTTTTTTTTAAATTAGAAATAACATATAAATAATAAAATTCTTTTAAATCATCTTAGACTCCCTAAACTTTAAAGTATATTCATTCTTTTCATTCCTTTTTAATCACGAAACTTCTTGTTCTTGTGTCAGATATCATTTTCACAAATGAAAAATGAAATGAAACAACTCTAATTTGCGTTCCGGAATTTGCTACAATTATTCTTTACTTTTAAGCATAGAAAGGGACAGGAGATAAGAAAAAGTATTGTTGGGTCAGTCCATAAAGTCTTCATTGAACCTAGTTACATCATTGACACAAAAAAAAAGAAGAAGAACCTAGCTGCGTCTAACTTTGTTTGCTTTTGGTTTAATGTTCAGTTACCATTGATTTATTTATTTCAGTATCTTATCTATGGTTAATTTGGCAAAATCTTAACCCTTTTCTTGTCTACAAACTAATCTTAACCCTTTTCTAGTTGCATCATTAAACCATGTTGGGTCATCAGTCCATAAAGTCTTCATTAAACCTAGTTACACCATTGACACAAAAAAGAACCTAGTTGCATCTAACTTTTTTTTTTGGGTTTAATGTTAAGTTGCCATTGACTTAATTCAATATCTCACTTTCTATGATTTGGCAAAAAGTTAAACCTTTTTCTTGTCTACAAACTGACATTGCAAAATCATGTGAATAATTTTAAAATGTGTAGGGAGATCTACTTTGAAATTAACGAATTCCAAAAGAAAACAAAAATCCCTTTAAATATTGATTGTTGATTGTGTGGCCTTTATTTGAACACAAAATATAACAAGAAAGAGACACGTGTGAAGGATAACGCACCATGACACCGAAGGCAAGACCGGAGATGACGGAGTTCTCAACTGAGACGGCGGCGAGCTCGAGTTCGCCGATACGGCCGGAGAAAGTTTGAGTGAGTGCGCCGAGAGAGTATTGACTGATGGCTGTGAAGATCGCCGGTCCAGCTAGCTCCCAGAGCCGCCTCGACTCTTCGCGGAACTCTTTCGTCCATACTTTCGACGCCGGTTTGGTTCCGGCGAGTTCTGGTGGCTCACGAGGGTCAAGCAATGGCAAAGTCTTATCCTTTCCCATGTTTGCTAGTGAGAAGCTTTGCCTTAATTGCTCTCTGGAGGCTCTGTCTATTTGTTGGTAAATGAATTTACTTTAAATAAAGAGCGAATGGAGAAGGAGGTAGGTACCAAAATGAATAGAATAAAAAGGGAGATTAAAAGAAGAAACAAAAATCGCCAAAAATGACCAAACGAAGATAATGAAATGAAGACCATGGTTTTTATAATAAATTAGTGTAGTCCATAGTTACCATAGAAAATAATAGTATTATTAAACTTTTACAGGTTGATTTTGGTTATCGACGTTAACGATATATACAACATATAGAGAATAGAGAATATCGTGGAATAAAGAATGCTTATGCATAGTTTCTTAACAACAACAAAAAAAAAAAAAGAATGCTTATGCAACGTCCCGAGTAATAACATAAGTAAACAAGTATATATGTGATAATGTGAGGAAGCTAGTAACGTAGGTCACACATTTGTTTCTAGAAGGATTCAACCGACTCGTACAAGTAATTAAAATTTTGGACACATAAACATGCGTGGATTAGTAGAAAAGAGAGAGCGTAGATACTTAATTTGATGGACCAATTAAGACGCACCACCACCACATTGTAAACACGTACGTCTACCAATAATCCTTAATTTGGCTCAAAGGCTGGCCATTTGGTCAACTTGGTGGATCTTGATTTAGTTTTTAAATCATTAATGATAAACAAAAAGGAAAATCATAATAACTGTTGAAGGTGGTTATTAAGACGTTGTTAATTGAGATTTTTTTTTTTATCAAATATAGTTTACACATCTATGTAAATGACATCAACACCGATTTTAAGGTGTTCAACATGTGCAAAAGCACAAAAACCACAAATTTCTTGTATGAAGAAAATTTTGATGGGAAGAGATGGCTCACGAGAGACTAAGCGAGACAAAATTCACCTGCAAATTTTAAATGGGCTCGTAATTAAGCAAAACTGAAATGAAATATTAGCTACAAATTGGGAAATAAGTGGCTGCAAGATTTGGGAGACACTTCTCTAGCGAAGTCGTCAATACAGAACATGACCATAATAAGGAAAAATGACTGTATAAAAACTTACAATGAACAAGTTGAAAATCCACTGAAGCAAAGCTCCAAGCTAGAGGCGACAACGTCGCTTGGAGCCTTGGAGGATGAAGAAACAACAAAACTTAAGTCAGGGATAATTAAAAACGATTGGGCCAAATAAAAGAATAGTTGGGCTTCAAATGAATACAAGCCCACAAAGGTATTTGTCTTTCAAACAATTTTCACTTTAAATTCTAAATAAGAAAGATGAGACAAGTTCATAAAGATTGAATCTATAAAAAAAAAAAAAAGCTTCGGTGATGTCAAAATTTTTTTTGACAAAGTTAAAACCAATTGGCAATGAGTAAATTAATTCATATTACTTATATATTACTCTAAATCTCTTTCTATATGGGATCTTTTTCCACAGACAACTAATAAAATAATTTTCACAAAATCTAGACACTTGTTGTATATAGAAAACATTTTAGTGATAAAATTGTTTATTTAAAGTTAGTGAAATGTCCTTCAGAGTGCTAACAGAAAACTAGGTATGTCATAATATACATGAGATTTGTTGCTATCGGAAAATCCTAATCCGAAAAGATATAAAATATCCATAATCCCAAACTCAAAGAAAGATTTGATGCATTATTCCAGATCCTAACGAAAAACACGCAAAAAAACTTTAGAAACTGCATTGAGATCGCTTTCCATAAATAACGACTAAGATTCTAGCTATATCAACTGTTTTATAACGATCACATTTACCATATTGTTGAACAACTTAAATCCGATCACTTGCAAAGTCTCGTAAGTCATAACAACAGTTTTTATCTTAATTTATTATTGTAATTTGGGACGGTTATGACATAATCTTGTCTCTCTACGTACTAATAATTGAGAAACAAACAAAAAAATCGTAGGGGTGAGAAATTAAAAGTCTCGTGATGTCTTTGATTTGTCTCAACACGTGTCCCTTCCTTCATCTTCTTCACATCATTGGGCCGACTCTTTTCTCTCTCGAACTTCTTCTTCATCTCCTTTCGGTCGTACTGTGCTAAATCCCTTCTTCTACTGTGTGTTGTTACTTTCCACGAAGACTTCTTAATTCCACTGCTCAAGTAAGTCCTCTTTGTTTTCTATTTTTTCTTTTATTTTTGTCTCCAACGATGCTCTTTTAATACATGCATTAATCTATAAATCTTATTGTTTCAGTTTCTGATTTCGTGTTCTGTTCACAAAAATTCTGCCTAAATTAATTGGAATTTTATATAATTTTTTATAGATAATGTCACTCAGAAAACACTTAACCACCTTTAGCGAAAAAGAAAAGGAAAACACTTAACCACAATTTGTGTTAAAGTTTAGGATATTTTATCGGTTGAGCAAAAGCCACTCAAAAAATCAAAATCCTATAATGATGCATGGGAGATAATATTTTGTAAACTTATTTAACCAATTTATAATAAATTATCATATAAAACTGGATTTCGTTAGTTACATGTAAACTCATTTTATTTTGACGGAGATTTTAACTCCATTTTTTACTCTATATTGGGAAAAAGTGCATGGGTTGAACCCAGTAATTATGCAGCATCCAAACATTTTTTTTGGTTTTAACCTGTAAACCTTATTTCCAAAATTACTATGGTAAATGAAAAGACTAAAAATTTATTTAGATAAATAACAATTGGTAGAGTTGTGATTAGAAAATAGCAAAAAAATATAGATAAAAATGTGGGTGAAAATAACATATTTTGTATTGCTATGAAGTGCAAATACAAACTTGCACAACATTATAGCTTGCTTTCAGCCATACAGTTAGCACAATGACTAAAAGCTCTAGGAACAAAATTAAACAAATGGTGACTGACATTTAAATAGTGTAAGCTACTGAATTAATTAAATAAATAGTTTTTTTTCTATAAACATGATATGATTAATAGTTTTTGTAGTACTTTCGTTTCATTTTAAGATGTATATTATTGTCAAGAGTGCAAAGCCGTAGCTTAAACATACAAATTTAGAGGTTTCAAAGACAGATATTTAAGAAACAAAGCTCAAGCTTAGAACACACTGGTTCAAATTAAAGTCGATATATAATAAGATATGTTTAATTATCTTCTTAAAGAATCTAAATACCCTTGTCTTTAGTAAAGGTAAAAGGTGATGCAAGTAGCATGTCGGCCATGTTTGAGTGAAGGACAACAAACCGACGGCAACAAATGATCAATGTGTGTAGAAAATAGTAATAATGAAACTGTTGGACCAGTAAACGAGTAAATTAAATAGTACTAATAAATAAGATTATCAATTTAACTCATTACTCTTGCATAAAGCTATCATCAACAAAGCGTAATAATGCTCAATATCACAAACTAATAAGCTTCACCAACTAATAAATGAGCTATCATCAACAAACAATGAAACGACATTTTTTAACTCATGAGTTTTTAACTCAAAATCAACTAATAAATGGTTTTGGCTCATATTTTGTATATAATACCATATGTCTCATCTCAATATCTCATTTTCGATATAAGCTTCCACAAAAATGTAGCCCACATGGTCGTGGTCCAGTAGTTGGTGAGACCTGAGAATGTGCTATCACACTCCTTCCGGAATTCGAGCCTTCTTCGAAATAAAATCACATCCATGTGGAAAGTTTTGGCTTGGGCTTCAGCCCATGTAGTTTACATGGTAGTTCGGTAACAGGCGATCCGGTTACCTATGGCATTAGTCGGAAAGCATTCGAAACTCGGATTAGGCAGTGTGGTGGCCCTTCGAGGAGAAGTCTACTCTGTAACACAAAGTACGTTCCTACCGAGGCTGACCGGATCAGCCGATAGGGTATATCAAAATAATGTCGCGTAGAACAATATAGCTAAAGCGAGTAGAAAAGATTACAAGTTTTCGATTTCCCACCAAAAAACAGTGCTCGATCTAAACTATGTTAGGTGCTAGTTGGTCAGGGCGTTCATGGCTCACAAAAAAATGGCTCTTCGAGGTATTCGAATCAATCGAAGTCCTCATACTCTTTGAGGTATTCACATCAATCGAACGCCCAACTCGAAATTGTGGACTTTATGTAGTAGGAGAACGTACGTATACGTGAATTAATTACTTTGTTGAAGCTCCGAAACTTTTATTTAGTAGGGAGACAAGAACAATTTGTTTAGTAATGTAATATATTTGGGATATACTTATAATATCATAGTTGGATTTATATGTAATATTTGGGATGAGTTAAACAAACTGAAGTTGAAAAACAAACAAACTGGACGAAATTTGATTAGCTTCAATGTCAGTATGTCACCATCGACCGTTTCTCATGCTGGAGTTGAAGAAGTGTGGTCTCAGAGCACTCGACTAACATACAAAAAAGAAAACAAAAAATTTGTATCCACATAAAAAAACTTTTAACCGAAATTCTTTTTTTTTTTTATAGATCGAGCGGTCCATATATCTTCAAAACCAACTAAAACTGAATTTAGTCAAATAACTAAAAAAATAATTAAAAGTGCAAACGATTTTGTAAATAGTGGGATAAAAATATGGTGGAATGAAATAATCATATACGTTTTGCTAAAATCTAACAATTTACATTAAAAATAATGGAATAAACATTCCACTATTCTACTAAAAATAAACAAATTTTAAAGGAAAGTATCTCTTCTCAATATTATTAAACAAAATATTATATTTAAATTAGATTTTTCAGTTTTTATTTGATGGCATTTACCTTAATTACAAAAATAAAGAAAACGAAATTAATCAAATTTGACAAACCAATGACAAAAATTCACACCCATAATTATTACACACAAAAAGTTGTTTTACATCAACATGTGATGATGTTGATGTGAATTGGCTTATCATCCACATAGATTCGATTGTACTATTATGACTTTCTCCTCTAGAGATTTCCTGACGAAGAAAAAAACTAACGAAGTCATTATCAAATTCGACCGTCCATTTGAAGACGTACACGTCTTTAAAGTCAAACACAATTCACCTAACTTCCTAGAAAACCACGTAACATTGCATGTGCCTAATTTCTCTTATGAAACCCCAATCAATTCATAGATGATGGATAAAATGAAGATGACTTAATTGAAATTTCTAGGCTCTTATCATATCAACTCTCTACAAAGTTGCCTACTTCTCTCTCTCTCTCTCTCTCTCTCTCTCTCTCTCTCTCTCTCTCTCTCTCTCTCTCTCTCTAAAAACCATTCGAATCTTGCCTTTTACGGAGAAACAGTGCATGCAGAGACAATGGGCAATACGGATTCGTTGTGTGGGTGTAAAAGGTAACAATTGGTATCATTCTCTAATTTAATATTTTTAAATACCAAGTAATTTAGACATGTAACGTGTTTTGTTGTGTATCTATAGATTTTCCAACAACAAGAAGAAAACTCCGATAGGTTCTTTTGCGAACAACTCATCTCACGATGGTATTAAAACCATTGAAGCTGTTAATAGTTGTAGCTTCTCTAGAAAATCAGATCTTTGTATCCGTTTCATCACATGGAACATGAATGGAAAGGTACATACGTATACGCGCATATTCACTAATTATATGTATAACAAATCTTGTTAAGTTTCGGGTGTATCAATTTCATCTCATTTCACTTCGGATGTGGATCTTAACAAATCTTTCTTAATTTCATTATTACATTTAACTACGATTAATCATTAATTGTCACTAATAATACATGTGAAGGTTTCGTATGAGGATTTGGTTGAGCTTGTTGGCAAAGACAGGAAGTTCGATTTGCTTGTCGTTGGCTTGCAAGAGGCTCCAAAAACAAATGTTGCTCAATTTTTGCAGACAGCTTCATCTCCGACGCACGTGTAAGTATTGTAACTGTTTCTTTCTATCTATATCCATTACTGATTTACCAAAAATGTTCTTCTTCTGTAATTTTAAAATATCGAAATGAAATACAGGCTTCTTGGGAAGGCGAAATTGCAATCGATCCAGCTATATTTGTTTGGGCCAAAGAATTCACAAACATTAGTAAAAGGTATTTATTAATCTATTCGCTGGATGTATATATATATATGAGTATTTGCACTAGAATATGACAATATATCTGATGATAGTTAAGAAAATAACAAAGAAACTTACTTTTCCAATGCAAAAAGGGTTGAAAGTTGAAACGCTTTTTGGATATTTACCCTTATTATTTAATTGTTTTGAGACGTGTTAATTTTTTCTATAATATGCTATTTTTTTCTATGTCGACATCTAGTTTATCAATTAGAGATCACGGTTCAACTCATATTAACTTTTGCGACACACCTGATTTTTTTGTAATATATTATTTTTAAGTTCATATCTAATTATCAAATGAATTTTTACTTCCATCATATAAACGTTCAATCTATTTTCTTGGATTCTTTATTATTATTTTGCATAATGACTATATTTGCTTAAAATACATTCAATGAAATAACGACCAAAATTTCATGTAAATTTCAGACTTAAAAGCGGAGAGACATTCAGTGGGAGGATGTGGAGGTTTAATTGGAAGAAAGAAAGGAGCCGTGGCTATTCGTATTAACTACGATGACATGAAAATGGTTTTCATCTCTTGTCATCTCTCTGGTAAAACTACTTTAATTTGGTTTGTTTTCTTCTCTTTCATGGCTAATTTGCAATTAATTACAATTACAACTAATAATATTACAATGGATGCAGCTCACGCAAAGAAAGTGGATCAAAGAAATAAAGAGTTGAGACACATATCAAATTCACTATTATCAAGAGACAAAAGAACACGTGACCTCACTGTTTGGCTTGGAGATCTCAATTACAGGATCCAAGATGTCTCTAACCGTCCTGTTCGATCTCTTATCCATAACCAACTTCAATCTGTAAGTCCTTTCTTGTTCTCCATTTCCATAAAATGCAAACAATCTTGATGCTTATAAATGGACATCTCGGTTTGGTTTTTTTTTATAAGGATTTTCGATTAAATAAAAGATGGATACAATGTTTATGAACCAACAACGCCTTACAAAACAAGAAACAAGATGAACCTCATCAAAGAAACTTTATGAGTAACTAGGGATCAATTTTTAAGGGTAAGAATCAAAGTTGAGTAGAAAATAGTAAGAATAGAAAAAAAAATTATTAGATTATCTTAACCCATAATATATACTCAGTTTACAATATTAACTTTTCTTATAGATTTGGATATATTTATTGCATAAACTTTGGTTTTGATTTGGTACAAATATTGTTACCGTTTCGTTTTAAAACAAAGTTTAGTTTGGTTCTATTTTGAATTAGTTAGGCACACGGTTCGATTTTGTTACCAACTCCCAAATCCTAATGACATTATGACTTTTATACAGGCTCTTGTGAGTAAAGATCAGCTCTTGCAAGAAGCTGAGAGAGGCGAAATATTCGAAGGTTATTGCGAAGGACCTCTAGATTTTAAACCGACATACAAATACAATGTGGGAAGCAGCAACTACGATACAAGCAATAAGGTGAGGGTACCAGCTTGGACAGATAGGATCTTGTACAAGATCCAAGATACCGAAAATATTCAAGCAACTCTTCAGTCTTATGATTCCATAGACCAAGTCAATGGTTCTGATCATAAGCCCGTGAAAGCGGATCTTTGCTTGAAGTGGATCAACAATTAGATGGATGCATGTACTTTATGAAGGGTTGGATGATATGCAATGTTGCATTGTTGTTATCTTGAGAGTAAATAGTAGGCAACATTTTGAGTTCTTTGTTATTGTTATATTCGTGTTTTTCATTGTAACAAATCGCAAGTTCGCAACTCTTATATAAGTTCCTCCAGGATCGTTTTTATGAGTGGCAGATCACTTGCTTTGCGTTAGCCTTTGAATTTACTTTAAAGAAAGTCGGCTGGTCTCGCTCCACTCTCTTCGACACTTTCTGGGGTACTTCTGTCTTCTCATGCACGGCCACGGTAAGAATCATGCATGACAAACTCATGAGTTCACACCATGTGAAGCAAATACATCGAGCTTGGCTCATGGAAGTTCACACCAAACATGACTTTGAAGTCATCATTTAGTGTTTGGATTCGCCCCACAACGTTAAACTAGGTGATATGTTATCTAACATAATAATAAATCGGTGCAACTCACTTCCTCCTTATGATTCAATAAGTTCCATAGTGAAAAGCATCTCAAGAAACAAATCAAATAAATCAATCAAATCCAAAGTCTCCTAAATTACTGGTATGGTTTCCATCAAAACTCCTTTTCCACTAGAAGATAAACCCCTAAACCCAAGGAGAGACAAAATAAAAGAAGCCAGCCATTTTCTTTTTGCCTTGTACCTCCTAAATATCACCTAAAGTTGAGTGAGTTTTTGTTTTGCCTCTAGATGCTCAAGATTAGTTTCCTCAGCTTACTTGTTGCTGATGACCACCGTACATTGGATATCCTCCGTAAGGCGCAGCCGCGTACATTCTCGGGTCATGAGGTTGCGGTAACATGTATCCAAACCCATTGTAATACTGTCCTCCATAGTATGGCCCAACCCATTGGTTTCCATACTTATCTCTAGGCTGCACAACACAACCCAAAACGAATCAAACATGATTCAACCAGATTATTGCTGCCCTGAAACCCTAGTACCAGAAAAATACATTGAACTATACTAAAAATTCAGGACTTCTTTATCCAATACCTACCTGAGCTTAAACAGAACCAACTTGGATAATTTAAAGTTAAACAACTCAGTTTATCTCATATTGGGTTCACATAAGGGTTCTAACACAAGAACAGTCTTTTTTAACATAGAAAAGAGAACAATTTTGAATTTACCTGCTTATTAGCTGGACTACGGCCCCAAGAAAGACGAACTGTTTGTTTTCCAATGACAGTCCCATTTAGTTTCTCCAAAGCCTCCTCTGCATTTGGTCTGCAAAACAAGTGTTGAAGAATATCAAATCGATTACGGTGACAGAACAAAGGATAAGAGAATCACTTCATTCATGGTTACTATCTTAACTAAGAGGCATTGAATGTTACCTATTAACAAACTGAACAAATCCGCATCCTTTGCCGACAGGAATCTTGACAGAGACTATTTCCCCATATTCAGAGAAAGGTTGCCTTAGATCTTCATCAGTGACACTAGAGTCAAGTCCTCCAACAAATATCTATGTTATAAAACATGGATTAAAGGGGAGAAAAAAACAAGATTAACCCTTCTCCTATCACAATCACATGAAAGAGAGTAAAACAAGGAGATACGACGAAAATATAGTTACTGTTGTGTTTTGTGAGTCCAAATCAGGACGTGTCATGGCACCATTTGGCATGTATCCACCTGCCAAAGCCAGAAGATAGTTATATACACAAGAGACTCGAAAGATAATGTTGCGGTATCAAGAAGCTGTGGACATTCTCATAACTCATAAGCTAGCTGCTGCCTTTTAATGAAATATAAGTCGCAATAGGTATAAGACGGCCACAAGCTTAATATTGCAGAGAAACAAATAGTTTAGAAACAAAGATACTTCATTCGAACGAAATTTACCTTGTTGTTGATAACCAGTTGTTTTCCTAGGGGTCGCAGGACCGATTCGCATAGCTCTGCTAGAACATTTTACGCCGTGCATCTCTGTCATAGCTTTGGTTCTTTCGTTATCATCTCCAAATCTCACAAACCCGTAGCCCTTTGACCTGCCAGTATTGGCATCTATGACAACTTTAGCAGCTTTAACCGACGGGTACTTCTCTGAGAACGTGTTGTGCAACACAGAATCAGAGACGTCTGGCGCCAAATCCCCAACGAAAATAGAGAGATCAGGGGCATTGATCTCTAACCGCTTCTCACCGGTGCTAAAACTAGCCCAGTTTAAACGGAAAGGTTGCTCTGTGTTCGGCATAGTCGTTCCGTTAAACTCCTGCAAAACCTTATCAGCGATTTCATGGGAAACAAACTCCACAAATCCATAGCCTTCAGATAAACCAGTGTGCTTGTTGCGGATAACCTTGACCGAAACTATCTGTATAGAAATGGATACACATATTTAGAACCAAATGCACAAGGAATAGAGCTAAAGTAAGCAACAGAAAGAAAAAAGATTACTTTAAAAGCTAAATTTCTATAATATAAGTTGACAAATTGTAGAGGCAAATAGATTACTATAAAAGCTACCAGTTACAACAAACTCAGGTTTCATCGCCATGAAGAAACCAAAAATAAAACCCACAAATGTGTAACAAGATAAAAAAAAAAAAAAAAAAAAAAATTTTTAAAAAATGTCAAAAAATAAAAGNAAAAAACTTTTCAAGAATGTCAAAACATTAAAGTCGATGAAAACTAAAGGAGCAAAGCACTAATCAAGAGATGCATAAACATGCGTCACAAACATATATAGAACCAAATGCACAAGAAAACAGAGATAATGTGAACAATATAAAAAAGATTACTTTAGAAATTTCTATGATAGAAGTTGACAAATTGTAGAGGCAAATAGATTTGTTTAAAAGCTACCACTTTTATCAACAATCTCAGGTTCCATAGCCATGAAAAAAAAACCAAAAAGACCCACAAATGTGTAACGAGATAAAAGTAAAAAAAAAAAAACACCTTTTCAAGAAGGTCAAAACATTAAACCTCAACAAAAACTGAAGCAGGAAAACAACAATCAAGATATACATACATTGTGCTTATTGCGAATAAGCTTGACCGAAACAATCTGTCTTAAACATGACTATAAATATTTACAACCAAATCCAAAAGAAACAGAGATAATGTGAACAATAGAAAAAATATTACTTTAAGAAGCTAAAAATTCTATGACACAAGTTGACAAATTATAGAGGCAAATAGATTACTTTAAAAGCCACCAGTTTTATCAACAAAACTCAGGTTACATAACCAGAAAAACCTCACAAATGTGTAGCAAGATAAAAGTATTAAAAATCAGCTTTCTAAGAAGGTCAATTCATTAAAGTCAGCGAAAACTGAAGCAGCAAAACACTAATCAAGAGATACATAAACATGGGTCACAAAGACCCAAATGCACAAGAAACAGAGATAATGTGAACAATAGAAAAAAAAGATTACTTTGAAAGCTATTTCTATGATAGAAGTTGTCAAATTGTAGAGGCAAATAGATTACATTAAAAGCTACCATTTTTATCAACAATCTCAGGTTCAATCGCCATCAAGAAACAAAAAAAAACCCATAAATGTGTATATTAACAACATAAAAGTAAAAAAAAAAACAACTTTTTAAGAATGTCAAAACATGAAAAAGTCAACGAAAAAAACTGTTAATGCACAAAATCTTAAACACGAATCAAGAGATTCATCATTCATCAATGTGTTATGTTAAAGAGAGAGAATCATAAAGAGAGAAGGACTTATACCTCGCCGGCGGAAGCAAAAGAAGAATTAAGATAACTCTCATCCATCCAATGATGCAAATCACCGATCCACACCGTTTTATTCTCACCGTTAGATGCGTTCTGATACTTGTTACCACCACGAGGCTGATGATTCTGATGATGATGATGATGAGGATACTGATGATATGGTGAGTAAGGTGGCGGCGGCGCCGGAGCATACATCATCTGATGCGGCATTACAACCGCCGGTGGATATCTCATAGCCATCCACTGTGGTGGTTGTTGCGGCGGCGGCGCCGGAGATGATGATTTCCGTTGATTAATCTCCTCCTTCTCCTTCTCCTCCTCAACCTCAACCTCAGCCTCCGGCTGCGACGGCGGCGGCGGCGGAGGTTGATTGTGATCAATTAGCGGCTGAGAATCCGAGGCTTCGGATTGAAGTTTATCGTCGTCCGCCATTGAATTCGCCTATGAGTGCGTGTTTGATTTTTGATTAGATTCAAGATTCGGACCAAAGCAGAAGAGTTTTGAGAAGAGAGCAAAAGAGAGAGAGAGTTCTATTAATGGCAAAGTTTAGGTCGAAATTAGGGGTTTTTATCCGGTTTCAGTGGAACTAGGAGATAAAATACGGGTCGGGTTTACGGGTTATGTGCTAGGGTTAACATTATGGTTCTGGGTTCTGACCGTTTGTTTTTTTTTCATTTATTTTGTTGCTAATTATGAGTCTATGACTGTTTATTAGATTCTCGCATGTTGTACTTTCCTTTTTCTGATTTTTAATTTCGTTTCCTTTTTTTTTTGTTCAAACCTTTTTATTTCCTTTCCTTTTTTTTGTTAAAGTTTTTATTTCCTTTCCTTGTACTTTACTAATTTTGAACTTCTTTTGTAGCTTTTACTTTTTGGTTTTTGGATCGAGGAAGTTGCTACAAATAAACACCAAAAATTAAATGAATTGTAGACACAAATTGCAGAACTAACATTTGAAGAGCTGAAAACAAAAAATTAACATTTGAAATAGGTGAACTCAAAGGGGATTGTTTGTAGGGGCAATTTGCTATCTAGCCTTTTATTCTTTTATGATATTCACATATCTATATTAAAAAAAAAAAAAATATGCAGCTTGGTGGCCGGCCCTCGTCTAATATACACATGTTCAAATATTTCATACCTCTTACTTTGATTTCGTCTTTTTTAACATTTTTCGTATATGAATTTTTTGCTAATGACAGAGACAAGAATTTTTAACTATGATGTGTTGAGTTGAGGATGTGTTGAGTTTGTCACTAGAAGTCATATGTGTTCGGTGTCGTTCTAGCTATGATGCTTGCTTGTAGTTTTGGTGTTTTAGATTGCTTTGAAAATTTGTGTTTTATGTCTTCAGTTTCCGGGGATCTTGTTTACTTCCGCCTGCTAATGGCTCTGGGATTAGTATATGTCAACCACTGGATTTGATTCTGAAATTGTATTTTTCATTTGGTTTTAATATTAACTCCAGACGACAAAATAAAAAAGACGAGAATTTCTACCATGACCTAAGTAATAGGTAGTTTAAAAAAAAAACAACCTAATTTTAAATTTAAAAAAGAGTTTATTTGTGAACTAGGTAGTTTTGAAATGTCAAATTTGCTAAATAGGTAATTTGCAAAGATAATTGACAAAAGAGGTAGTTTACCTTTTTGTCTAACAAGTCTGTATTAAAAGAGCTGAAAAACAAAAAAACCATTATACCCTCTCTTATTTTCAGACCAAATCTGCGTGAGTGAGAGGGAAGTGAGAGAGAGTTTTAGTTTTTTTTTTTCTTATTTTTTTCTTTTTCCCTCTATTTTTTGTTGTTTGATTTAGTTCAAAATTATTAATACAAAATTTACCACAATCACATATTAATCTTTCAAATTTTAGTGTGAATCTAAAGAAATCCATTTTGCTATATTTTTTGGATATTTAGCAGTAGTGTACAACGATATAGTAAAATGTGGTGTACAACAATAAAGTAAAATATGGTGTACAACAATGATGTAAAATGTGTTTGTACACTATATTAGTGTTTGTACACTATATTAGTGTGTGTACACTATATTAGTGTTTGTACACTACGCACACTATACACTGGTTCTTGTACACTGTCTCGTACACAATCAATATATTGTACACAATATCGTAAACAAAATGTATGAAATACATCATATTACAAAATGTATGGAATATATCATTTTATTTCATACATTGTTTACGACATTGTGTACAACATCGTGATTATCCACAAAGAATTAGAAGGAGGTGTACAGACGTTGATCTAACGTGGTGTACAACTACATATAGTATGGTAGTGTACGAAATATATGGTAAAACGCTAATGCTTGTACACTACGGTTTTAGATATGTAACAGCAGTGTACAATGATATTATATAAGTCAGTATACGATACTGATGTAAAAATAGTGTACGAGATATGATGAAATACAAGGTGGTGTACACTATTTTAAAATCACTCGTACTTGTACACTACGCCAGTAGTTGTACACTGTCTGGACGGAACCCACCACTACTATTTTCCCACAAACCAAACTAAGGGTCTTTTAGTATTCTACACCTATTTTGTCTCATTCTCCTCTCACACACTTTCCTATCTCACAAACTACCCATTTTGCAAATTATTTTTTACAAACTACCCATTCCCCAAATTACTTTCTAAAAACTACCTCTTTAGCAAACTAACCCTTTAAAAAATATATAGATAGAAAAAAGCTCTTAGAAAAACGCTTTTCTATTTGGAAGGATCGAAAAAATAAAAAGAGATGAAGATAAAAATGGTGGAGTAAGAAAGAAAGGGGCCGAAAAGACTGAGTTTTGTGGACTATAAGAATCAGGCTTCGATCAACTCAATTAAAACAATTCTTGATATCATGGTAATACGGCACATTCCGTGAATGAGAGCAAATAGTTGGACATATGTGTGATCTTTCTAATGGATGCAGTAAGCTGGTCCATATATGTAACTCCTCTTTTATACGTGTTGAAAAATGAAGAAATAGATAGCATACACAAGATTTCCACAAGATCTTGGCAATAACCAGGCTTCAAAACACTTTCACTAGAAATATATTAAATGGTTTTTACAGATTCGAGTTAATCAAAATGACACAACAATAAGAAAATTACTCAACTCGACACTGGCCTATTCCAAATTACATAAAACATAGACATGTGTTACAATGAATAAATTCAAACAACACATACATTCTATGTATATTCATTTTTACCTATAAAGTGTGTCACTCTAATCAGGCCGACTCAAAGAAATTTTCGGCTATGTGCTCAGCTAAATCAAAATCACAATATGTTCTCAATATGTATATATTTAATAAAAGAAAATTAGCAGGAATAACCATAATATATACTTAAACTTAGCAAGTAACCATTAAATCTATGGCTATGATATTGTCTATATAAATTACAATATATTCCAAACTACCTTTAGTTACTCACCTACGGTCTCTGACACACCATCTTACATATTTTTTTTTTTGGTTCACTTTCTCTTTCTTCTTTATTGCTAAATTCATTTCCCCTTATCATTTTATTTGCTTTTAATCTTATTGAAACAAAGATTCACACTTGCAATTTTATAGCAGAAAAATATATAATTTTTTTTTCATATATCATGGTTTGAATCTTTTAAAACGGATACAAATTTTTAAAACGAATTGATAAATAAATCTAATTAATAACACATTGTTCTATTCTATGTATTTCTATATAGAATGACACATATTAGTTTAGGCCAATAATTTGGATTTCATGTTACTTATGTTGGGTTTATGGTGGATAGAATAAAAATAGTATTCGCGCCAATCTATATAAATTTTGTGAATATTATGATTTTATATGGGTTCATATATTTTGAGGTTTAGAGTTTAGTTTTTGTGTATAGGTTATGATAAATATAACAAAAGTAGAATCTAGGTTGTGTCTTGAATTTTATTTAGTCGTTCTATTTTTTTATGGTATATCTATTCTACTTTATTTTTTGGTTAAGGTTATGTTAACATCTATTTCTGCGTACACACATAGTTACTTATAAAAAAACCTACTAAATATATGGCATTTGAATTATAGGTTTACCAAGATTTTAAATTTGTGAAATCGATATATATATATTATTAAATGGCTAAATGATGTTAAAGTAAGAAATTATCGTTCTATATAAAACACAATCACTTTCTATTCTATATAGGAAATAGTATAGTATATCATTCTATTATATTTGTTTTTATTTAGTACAACGCGTTTTAATTACAAACACTATTCACCATTTGAGAAATTCGAATCCCTTTTTAAAAATTTTGAACTATGTAAAATGCGGAAAAAAATATGTGTTTGTTTGCTAAGATCGTACCATTTAATTACTCTATATTAAGATATTAAATTAACAATAAATGAAAATGGGAAAAAAGTTGTTCTGCACACAACATTACTACACAGTACAGATTGATTTGTTTCATATGTTTTTCTCTCTTACCAACTTCGGTTTACGAAAAAAGAGGGGTAGAAGTGACAACACATCTAGTGAAATGGTTACTTGATTTATTTTAAAAATTGGATGGCTATATTTTTTATTTTGTCTTTCAATATGGTTATCTCACAAATAAATCCTTTAATAAATTGGACATTTCTTTATAAAATCTAAAGAATTTAGGACCTAAAACCTTAAAAGAAATTAATAAAAACTGTGGGAGTAATACTTTTGCACTGTCAGCACACCCCAAAAATTGGTCATGCCCTACATTTAACTAAGATCCAAAATTCTTCAAAATAAAATGAATAAATCTTAAAAATAGATATTCTCCAAAAATATCTTCAGCTCCACTTTTTTGCTTATTTAAAATTTTGCCAATTATCTTTTTTTTTTTTTAATATATTTATCTAAACTCCTTGTACCACGTCAAGTATCAAACGATTAATTCCACCCACGTTCCAACTCGTCGATTCTTGTTTCAACACCTTCTGCACGGATTCGTGTTCCATAAACTTACGCACTTTCATGTGTGTCTATAGAAGTTTTAAACTCTCCACTGTATCATATAAGAATTCATATATATAAATTTAACCTTACCCCCAAAATAAAACGTGATAAATGAAATAAGTCCTGCTCAACTTTTTTTATTATTATAAGTTTTTCAATGAGGTAAACACTTAACAACAACCACTGAACAATTAGAAATTAAAGTCAGCTAGCTTAGCAAGACATTTATAATTTATGTATATATTTTTGAAAGCGATTTATTCATTATGTAATCTTACAAACGTGACAGTGGAACAAACCCACGACAAAGACATGATGATCATATTACTGTCAAAACATTGAAATGCTAAAAGTGATGTCCAAACATCCCTTTAGCATTAGAAGACAAGTCTAAACGAAAATACATATAATTTTCTATACGATATAGATTATGACGTATGATATGATCAAATCAATGTCGACCGTTAGAATGTCCAACGCCTGGGCTGTTGCCGGGATTTGTAGGCCTAAAGTCTGTCGGGTGGGTGATGACCGCCTTTCGAAGGACACTACGTCGTGTAGATGTGACCACAATGCTAGGATTCTGAGACTCAGGTTTCTTATAAGTTAACTCAATCTCTAACGAAGTAGTTTTCAAATGTCTCTCTTCTGTATGTTGAATTCCATGCAAAACAACCAATGCAAGGAAAAAAGTAGATATAGATACTGACTTGTTCGACATGCCCATGAGTCACGGACAAAATCGAGAAAAAAAAAAAGAATATGTAAGAAAACAAAACAAAATTTATATGTTAGATAGAGAGAACTGAAGATGGAAACAAGAAGAATGAGATATCCGGTATTTATAGAGACATTATAAAAGAGAGGAAGCTTTCATTGATTAGCATTTGTCTTAAATGAAATCTTATAAATGTGTGGAAAATTTACTTCAAAGAGGGAAATGATGATGTTTTATGATGTCTGAGTATATAATGTAATCCAGGTGATTCATACTTCCATATGTTTCCAACTTTGCATGTCTGCTCTCTCAACATGGCCCATGCATTTACACGCTCAGTTTTTTTCGTCCACAGTGAATTGAGGAAAAAAACTATTTAGGATCATAATTTTCACGGCTAAAGTATGCAAAGATTCCTCTGGATTGTCGACAAAACAAAAGAAAAGATTATTGGGGTTTACAATGACAAACATGATAATTAAAATGCAGATCAGATCGTTATTACTAAGGTTTTTATTAAGGATATTTCGAGTGTTTTAAGCCTCTGCTCGTCTTGTCCTAAGTTTTTCTCTTTAATTGAATCTTTGTTGTCGTTTTTCTTTGTTATAGGGCAAAACATAAAGAAAATTTTCTTCCCAAAGTTTCTTTCATCAGTGGCGGAAAATAGAGGTATTTTTCACATTAAATATGAACCACTATAAATTATGTGTATGTTTTTTTTTTTTAATTGCGTTTATTCCTTTTTTTTTAGGATCGGAACTGAGATCCAAATCCTAACATATCAGACTTTCAAATCAAGATTAGCATTATGCATTGGAGGCAAGAGACTCATCAGAGAAAAAACAAAAACAACAATCTTGAGGGTATTTCATATACTTACTTTTACAAAAATTGCTAAATTCTTCTATTATCAATTCACGAGTATTTACCTAAGTACATTCAAAATAAGTGCAATTTTTTATAATTATTCTACCATTTTCCTTTACAAATTAGGGTGTAAGCACCGATTAAAGAGAATGTTGGAATAGAAAAGGTTGTTAGAAAAGAACATGAGAGTATAAATGCATATCAGACTTTCATCAAATCAAGAGGAACAGGAGCATTCATGCGTAAGATGGATCACCTTCCACTATGGCTTGTCCCCGAAAGTACTATACATGCTAGGTTCTCTAGCTCATGGCCTACGCATTGCTTTTTATGATTATATATGATCTCATTATCTATCGTATTCAACTTTGTAATTATATAACCGATTTTTGGTTTATAGATTTTTTCTTGAGGGAAAGAAAACATTGAAGGCGTCCATATGAACTCTACCATCCATCAAACCGGGAATATAGTTAATTTCATATGTGGGGAACCACAAAATGGGTCATTATATTAGTGTATATCAAAAGTCTAATAATCAACGGAGGAAAGAGGAACCGGATAAACAATTTGCGAAGAAAACGAAGTTTGAAGAATATGATTTTTCTCATTAATCTGTACTTGATGATTTTGTACAATACGGCTTTAATTGGTAATATCATACGGATGTGCTATAGCGTGTACCGTCTTTGTTGTAATCATTTGGCGCATTTGTAACATGAATGTTCAGAAATCAGAAGTGATGAAACTAAATCGTTTCTTAATTTATTTAGGTTGTTGATATACACCTTGAATCTGATCGCATGTTGCTTCGATAGCATAAGAGTCTCAAGTCTGTTTAGTTTTTATAAAACTTGAAGCGAAGGAGGACTTTTGATGAAATATTGACGCATGGACTTTTCTACTTTTCTTATAACCGTTTGTAAGAAATTGAAAATGGTATAATAACTTAACATTCATACCATAAATATATATATATATATATATATTTTTTATTTTAACATACCCTAAATATTTTTTTTAATCTTAGAGAAGCTCCCTTTTAACCTCACATATATTTTAGGGGTAACACAAATTTAAAGAGAACATAATAACATTATTAACAAAGCTGTAAACATTGTACAACCATTTTAAAAAAGCCATTACCCCAAAGAAAAGAGAGATCATTTTGCGCAAACCAAATTCAAACTTCGACTTGGTTTATGAACAAAGCCATGCAACGTATCATCTCCACAGCTTCATCACAATCGGGCTCGAATATATGAAAAACATGATCTTTCCCTTTCGTCTCCATCAACTCCACCTTACCACTCCACTTGCTCTCCATCAATCTCTCGTAATACATTTTCCCTCTCTCTCTCAGTATATCTTTCTCCGCCACAGTGATCAACACTCTCTCACACCCCAACCCTTCAAGATCCGGTGACCCGTCCGCAAACGGATTGATCCACGGGTCATCGGATCCTTTCTTGGACGGAGACACGAATCCCCACCATCCGTCCACCATTTGTTTCCTCGCTTCGTCGGTCACCTCTGATCCGATCGGTTGTGTTCCCCAGAAATACGGGTGGATCATTCCGATGCCTTTGATTTTCACTGTCTGATCATCCGTTTGTTTGGCTCGGAAGGCGAGGTGGTGCGAGATGTTAGCTCCGGCGCTGTCTCCGACTAGGAAGAAACGGTCCAAGTCGGCGTAGTCGTTGATCCATGGCTCGTTTCCGGCTTGGATCCCTTGTAACGCGTTCCATGAGTCTTCGTAAGCCGTAGGAAGTGGATGTTCTGGTGCTAGTCTGTCCAAATTAATCAAAAAGAAAACGAATAACATTTTATTTTATAATGGAGGTGGAAAAAAGTTGCCCCAACCAAAAAAATCGAACCGAACCAAACCTAAATCGTACCGAAATTGTTTATAAACCTTTTGGTTTCATTATTCTTAAAATTCGAAACACCAAATTACCTAAATCGAACCGAAATTGTTTATAAACTGTTTGGTTTCATTATTTTAAAACTAAATATAATCATATCATATAAATTACTATTTGTTTCTATTTTTAAATTGTTATTTTTTTTTTATCAAAGACAAAACCAAAACAAAAGCGAACCAAACCAAAATTATATCAAACCACCAAAATCAAACCGAATTACAAATGATTTTACATGGTTTTTTTTTTTTCAAACCGTTAAAAATCGAAAACCAAAGAAAATCAGCAGTAGTTAAATTTCTTGAGCCGACTAAACCAGTAAAATTGAGTTCGATAAGTCAATTTAAACCGGATTGATTACCTGTAATTGACCGAAACGGCGATGATGTTAGCCTGAGCGACGAGTTTGTTAACGCTGGTGTGGTAATTGGGAAAGGAAGCAGAGGAGATGAGAAATGCGCCGCCGTGGAAATAGAGCACGAGAGGAAGTTTCTGACCGGGTTGAATCGAGTCGGGTCTGTAGATTCGGGCGGATAAGCCGGTTTCCGGTTCGATGATGATATCTTTGGATAATACACCGGTTTCTGTGTCTAAACCGGGAGGACAAACCTCGGTTCCAGCCAGTCTCTCTAACGTTCCGTCGCTGTGAACAATTAACCATGGAAGTAGCTCCAAAGAGACTTGCTTCTTCGTTGATTCCATTAGAGAAACAGAGAGAAAATGTCTATTATTGTATCTGTTTTGGTAGAAATATAAGAAAGAGAGTGATAAAGAGAGACAGCCAATACAAGACTTTCTGTTAAAAAGATGTGTGATGATAATACGTTACTTTGAAAATATTAAAATAAAAAGTCATTTTCAGATGTCCAAAAAGAAGTGATTTTTAATTTGGTTTTATTAGGTGACTCCGAGTGATTAACGTGTTTGGTCTTTTTTTTTTTCTGATTACATTTAATGATGCCACCAACCAAATGAAAACTATATAATATTGGTAACCAGCAAAATATTGGAGATTCTGACTAGTAGAATGATTATGCGTTTTTATTGACATTTTACCAATTATGTATCGATGTACATATATTAGATTAGGATTCGCATATGCTAATTTTTAATAATATTTTTATTTATATATAATTATTTATCAAAAAAATAGTTTTATTAATAATTGTATTTATATATAAGTATATGTTGCAATATATTTATATAATTGATTAAGTCTTGAATAATATACGAGTTTTACTAATAATTATATTTATATATAATTAAGAAAATAAGTAAATATTCATTGCTGGTAACCGAATAAACTTGATCTATTTACGAAGACCGTATACTAATACGGCGATAAACACGAGTTTGATCTAATTGATTTAGAGTTAAATAACTTTGATCGACTTTTTAATCCTCTAACTCAATTTTTTTATTTGATATCAATAAATAAGAGAATAAAAAGATGGAAACACACGTTTACTAGTTAATTTAAAATAAATAACACAGATATGGGCGATGGCGATGGTGAATCTCAATCTCTGAGATGTCTCCCGACGAATTAACGCCGGCTGTTTTGGTATCTCTCAGGCATGGTTTCCTGGTGGTCGATGGTTCTAGTATGGTTCATGTTTCGGTTTTCTCGCGGTTCACACATTATTTTGATTGTGATGAGCTATTTGGGTTAAATTCGGTGGAGATCTTTTCTCAATCTCAAAAAGGAAGATTTGTGGCTCGTCTTTACTCTGATGGGGATCAATCTAAAGATTACACGGTTTGGTGGAAGAGATTCTCGATTTTATTGAGACGGATCCGATATCAGGAGTCGTGGTTTGAGAATTTATCGGTGGTTACAGTAAAACGCAAGATCTATACTTGCTGGCATGGATATCGAGTTTTAAGACAAGGATCTGAGAAGGTAGTGGGTTTAGTTGATGTAGGACGTTGGAATAAAGAGTTGGTTTTGTTTTGGTTCTTATGCAGATCTGGTATTGGCGAGATTCAAGGTATCAACGAAGTGTTTTCGGATCTGGTATTGATTGGGGAGTGGTTTCAGATTCGATTTTCGGATCTGGTATTGATCTGTCGAATTCTCTGGCAGATCAGCAAGTCGATTTTTTTAATCTCTCTGATTTTTCGAACCGGTAATAGAGAATCTCGGGTATTAAAGGAACGATGGTCAATTAGTCTATTTAAACAGGTACAAGAAAGGGTTGCAGCATCACGTCACACACTTCTTCTGTCATCAATTTCTTTTGGCTCTTGGGTTTTTCTGATTCTTTTTTGTGAGGGGTTTGGGTTTCCTTTTTCTAATTTCTCGGGTCAGAAGAGTTACTTAGCTTTGATAATGTCACAGAGCGCTATGTTGGGAAAAGATCTTAAAGGCAAATCGATGGCTGAGGGTTTGTCAAAGTTGAAAATGAAAGTGCCACAGTTTGATAATTCTGCTCTAATTGAGGGTTACTCAAGGACGCTTATTGGGAGATGCATGAATCCATGTGTTCAAGACATGAAGACTTTGTTGCACATGTTGCCCAAAATATGGCATCTGGAAGAGAGAGTGGTTGGTGCGGACTTAGGGATGGGGAGATTTCAATTTGATTTAGATAGGGAGGAGGACATCACAGAAGTCTTAAAGATGGAGCCTTTCCATTTTGACCACTAAATGCTTTCGTTGGTGAGGTGGAAGCCGGTGGTTGATAGAATGTATCCATCAGAGATTTTGTTCTGGGTGAGGGTGATGGGAGTTCCACTCCATTTCTGGGCGGGTGAGACTTTCCGCAGTATTGGTGGCGGGATTGGAGTGGTAAAGGAGGTGGATATTGATGAAGGGAGGGTTCGGGTACTCCTTGATGGTTTTAAGCCACTGGTTTTTGAAACTGATATAGAGTTTCATAGTGGAGAGGAGACGGTGGTTACGTTATGGTATGAAAGGCTGTTCGGGTATTGTGGAAGATGCCACGGTTTGTGTCATGATCAGACTAGGTGCCCTTCTAAAGGAGCAGTGGGAGGAACTAAAGAGATGGGTTTTACAGAGGATCCAAGACATGGACCGAGAGTTATGAGCTATAAAGGAGCGGCCACGCAAGGGGGTGAGAATGTGGTTCAACCTCAGCAAGGGCAGCACTATGGAAAAAGGAGGGAAACAGAGACAAGGGAAAATGGGGAGGGAAACAGATTTGGGAAAGAGAATAATAAGTTTTATAGAGAGAGATATGACTCGCGGTATGGTTCCAAATTAACCGGACATGGACAAGGTTGGTACAAAGGCTCTACCTCTTATAGTAGTTCAAATTCTCGGTTATGTATGCCAACTTCTGGGCTGGAGAGTTTGAAACATCCAGATATGGGTAAAAGCTTTTCTGAACATGTGTTGAAAATGCTTGAGGCTTTCAAAGCGAATGTCTTAGATAAGAAAGTTTCTGAGGAAAGTGGTAAAAGAGATGGCTTCAGAGTTAGAAGGGAAAGAGGTTGGCTCCCAGGCGGCTGGGACTATGGTAGATACCCAGGCTGAAGTTCCAGCTTCCACTGCCATGGATTCAGATTTGGTGGATACGGTTATGGAGGAGAAAGAAGAGGATTCATGTACTGAAAATAAAAGAGCAATTGGGGAAAAGACGGAAACTGTTGGGGTTAATGCAGAGGAGAATAAAGTGGTTTTACAGGATGACACTCAAGGTATCAACAAACAAAAATTGAAACAGGTTGTAGGTCGAAAGCTTAACAAGCCACCTCAGGCTCTCAAGGGGGGTGTCTTCAAGAAAGAGGAATGTGCAGCTTCTAACTTCCCCTAAGAAAAGATTGGTCATGAAGAATTCGGGGAAAGTTGATGGAGACATCATTGGGCAAGGGACAGAGGAAGCTTCAAAGGCAAAAGGCGGTTCACTCTCGGAAGGAGAGATTTTGCTTTCAGAACAATAGACTGGTTAATGAGGAGGATTATCTCGGCTGTTATGGTTACCATGTTAACGGGTAATTTTTTAAGTATTTATGGTTTTATAAAATTTGGGCATGTTTCCACTTCTTTACGAGCTTATAAGCTGTGTTTCGTTTTGAATAAGCCATTAACGGTAGAGCAGTGTGGTGTTTGTGGTGATGTTTCTTATTTTCAGTTTAGTAAGAGTATGATGAAGGTTTCATATTTAAGTTTTTTATTCTATTGTCTCTCGACTACTTGCTTACGTAATGGAGTTGTGGTTTCTGTCTTTACGCTGTTGTTCAAGTCTTTCGTATCAGGGAGATATGGCTCCGGGGAATTCGGCCCCTCAGTTTTGGGCGTTACGGTTCTGTTTCGGTATATGGTTTTCCATTTTCGGTTGTTTGAGCAGTGACGTATGGAACATGATAGATGGCACGGAGGTACAATGGAGAGTGGTTGGATATAATACGACACTTTTGTCATTTATATGGTTTCCTATCATAATTATGTTCATGTTCGAAGTTTGTAGATTGGGAGGTTTATTAGGTGTGAAGCTTGTATTTTGGAAAAAAGGTCGATGCTATCGCTGTGTGTTTTTTTCCTCATTAGTCCAAGGTTTATATCTGAGTTTGATGGATGGGTATGGTTTATTGAGGTATCAATGGGGATTAGAAAAGGTTTGGTTACAGTTTTGGTATCAAAGGTTTCAGAGTATTTATTTGGAGGATTCAGATCTGGTGGTTTCTAAGGAAGGGATGTGGTGCTGGGGATGCCTTCAAGCTACATGGAGGCTTATCCACATAATAGGAGGCTGTGATTTTAGATCAAGCATCAGAATAATGAGGAGTATTTCTTGGAGGTCTTGGGATAAGGGTAACCATGACTCTTTTAATCATCTAGGGGAAATTTGGCTTTCGTTTCGTTTTAAAGTCGTTGGTTGTTTAGAGTCTAGGATTGTCCTTAGTCTTATGCAAATTTTTGGCTTTTGTTTTGTTTCTAATGCACTCATAACAGAGGATCTGTGTGGTAATTGCGCTGTTGTGTCTCTTTATAATGATAAGAATGTTTTTGTTTTGGTCATGTTCAATGGCATCGGTCCTTCTAATCACGTTTCGCTAATTTTTGTAGCCAAAATGTGGCTTTTTCTGATGAATGGTACTGCTGATTTTAAGTGTAGTGGTTATACGGTTTCGCATATAGTTCCCCAAAACTGGAAATTGCTTGGCTTTCGGTGGTTACGGTATGGTATTCACAGATTCGGTCCTTGGAGCTCTATAACTGTCTGGTCGTAATACATACCTTTTGATTTGTGTTACATTCCTTAATCATCTAGATTATTGGATCGGGGTTTGTAATCTGGATAGTTTTTTAAGTGTGGTGACTCATGTTTTGTCTAAAGGTCGGAGTTACAACCATGTGTTTCAGATTTATTTAAATATGATTTTACTCTTAAGAGACTTGCTTTTTACTTTTTCCTCTAGTGATTTCAAAGGAGAGGGAAAGCTTGTTTTACCTCAAATTATTTATTTGGCCAAGTTGGAGGTAAAAGGGTTTCGATGGTTTTTCCTGACTTTCTAGTGTGGAACTCTACGGGTTGTGGTAATAACGGTTTATGTTTTGGAAAAATGGAGATTCTCTCGCAAGTAAATGCGAGACCAGAGGCAATATAATTTTATTTGGATAAATGAGAATTTTAAGCTGGAATTGTCAAGGTTTAGGGAATAGATTATCGATAAGCTATCTTCGGGAATTATGGAAAAAATATAAACCGATTTCTTATTTCTATCAGAAACAAAACAGGATTTTACTTTTATTTTATGCAAAATTTTCAACACCATTTAGGTCACAAAAAGTTAATTACAGTTGATCCGAGTGGCACTAGCGGCAGACTAGCTCTATTTTACAATGATATCTTCGATGTGACGGTTTTATTTGCTAGTAATAGAATTATTGATATCGAAGCGGTTTTTCAACGGAAAACAATTTACTTGTCGTTCGTTTATGGGGATCCAATCCCAAAGAGACGCGACCAAGTGTGGGAACGGTTAACCCGGATTGGAATTTCCCTGAATCATCCTTTGTTTATAATTGGTGATCTTAATGAAATAACAGGTAACCACGAAAAGCAGGGTGGAAAGCTCAGGCATGCATCTTCTTTCATTATGTTTCATGATATGATCAGAAATTACGGATTGTTAGAATTTCTATGCCTCGGAGGAGTCCTTTTATGGAGGGGTAGAAGGAAGCCAGGTATAGTTCGATGTCGATTAGATCGTGCTCTTGCGAATGTGGATTGGCACTCTATGCTCTCACACTCTTTTGTTGAATATTTGGCTATGATTGGTTGGATCATAAGCCAATCATTGCGACAATTGAGGATAAAATACCTCGACGGTGAAATCAGTTTCGGTTTGATAAACGGTGGATTGGTAGGGACGGCTTAATGGATGCAATATCAGCAGGGTGGAGTAACGAATTGGGAGAAAGGGGGCATACTTTTGTGGAAAAAAGTAATAACTGTCGGAGAGATATTTTAAAGAGCTTTTCTCCACATCATCGCCATCAGGTTTAGAGGAAGTTCTAGATGAGGTATCTAATCTAATAACGGACCAGATGAATACAGAACTCACTGGTGATGCAACGAAAGAAGAAGTGCGAAAGCACTATTCCTAATGCACCCTGAAAAGGCATCAGGACCGGATGGAATGACGGCTTTATTTTTTCAACGGTCATGGCATGTTATTAAGACGAATGTTCTTGATTTGGTAAATAATTTTTTAAGATCAGGAATGTTTGATAGGAGGCTCAATATGACTAATATTTGCCTTATTCCTAAGACGGATAGACCGAACAGGATGACTGAGTTTAGACCAATAAGTCTTTGTAATGTGGGGTACAAAATCATTTCAAAAGTTCTTTGTCAAAAGTTAAAGAGCATTCTGCCCGGTGTAATTTCGGAGACACAATCGGCTTTTGTATCTGGTCGGCTAATCTCGGATAATATCCTTATTGCTCAGGAGATGTTTCATGCTTTACGAACGAATAAATCTTGTAAAAATAAATTCATGGCAATCAAAACAGATATGAGTAAAGCATATGATCGGGTTGAGTGGTCCTTTGTAGAAAAACTACTACGAAAATTAGGATTCTCAGAAAGATGGATCACATGGATGATGTGGTGCATTAAATCGGTCAATTATAAGGTTTTTATAAATGGATAACCACATGGGGAGATTAATACAAAACTTGGGCTTAGGCAGGGAGATCCTTTATAGCCATATCTATTCATTCTCTGCACAGAAGCGCTTATAGCGAATATTCAGAAAGCAGAATGGGACAAAACTCTCACAGGCCTCAAGATAGCTAGGGCAAGCCCCTCAGTGTCTCACCTCCTCTTTGCGGATGATAGTTTGTTTTTTTGCAAGGCGAGTAAAGAACAATGCTCGATTATTTTGGATATTTTGAAAAATTATGAGAAAGCTTCGGGACAACAAATCAATTTCGATAAATCATCTTTACAATTTGGACACACAGTTGATGAGTCAGTGCGAGAGGAAATAAAGTTATTACTGGGTATTTCTAATATTGGTGGGATGGGATCATATTGGGGCATACCAGAGAGTTTGGACGGACCTAAGAGCCAAATTTTTGCCTTCGTAAGAGAGCGGCTTCAAGATAGGATAAATGGTTGGTCAGCAAAGTTTTTTATCAAAGAGAGGTAAAGAAATTCTAATAAAGTCGGTGGCAGCAGCATTACCAACGTATGTTATGTCTTGTTTCAGAATGCCTAAAACGATTACTACAAAGCTAACAAGTGCGGTGGCGAATTTCTGGTGGAGTTCAAACGGTCAACAAAAAGGTTTACCTTTGTTGTCTTGGATAAAATTGTGTAAAGGTAAATCAGAGGGAGGACTGGGTTTCCGTACTATCGATGACTTCAATACAGCTCTCCTAGCTAAACAGTTATGGCGATTAATTGACTCGCCGGAGACTCTTTTTGCAAAGGTATTCAAGGGACGATACTACAGGAAGGCCGATCCTATGGCCNGTACTACAGGAAAGCCGATCCTATGGCCCCTATTAGATCATATTCTCCTTTTTACGGATGGAGAAGTATTATTTTAGCTAGACCTCTGGTTAAAGAAAGTATGATTAAAAGGGTTGGATTTGGGTTTTCTATCTCAGTATGGAATGACCATGGATCCCAGCCGATCGCCCGAGGCCAGCAATTCCAAAGGGATATAATTTCAAAGGGATATAATGACCTTCAAAGAAGGTTCAAAAAGTCGATCAAAATTATTTAACTCTGAATCAGTTAGATCAAAATCGTGTTTATCGTCGTATTATAGTACATGTTCTTCAAAAATAGAACAAACTCAACCGGTTGC
>OVAY01000669.1:0-48651 GCA_900406395.1 Kernera saxatilis
GTACATGGCGTGCTGTTTGATGTACCGTGGTGATGTCGTCCCTAAAGACGTTAACGCAGCGGTTGGAACCATCAAGACCAAGCGTACGATCCAGTTTGTTGACTGGTGTCCCACTGGATTCAAGTGTGGTATCAATTACCAGCCACCAACTGTTGTTCCTGGAGGTGATCTTGCTAAAGTGCAGAGAGCTGTTTGTATGATCTCAAACTCCACAAGTGTCGCTGAGGTCTTCTCAAGGATTGATCACAAGTTCGATCTTATGTACGCAAAACGTGCTTTCGTTCACTGGTATGTCGGTGAGGGTATGGAAGAAGGAGAATTCTCGGAAGCTCGTGAGGATCTTGCGGCTCTGGAGAAGGATTATGAAGAGGTTGGTGCTGAAGGTGGTGACGATGAGGATGATGAAGGTGAAGAGTACTAAGACGAATGTTTCAAAAAATCTGGATTTTGTGTGGGTTTTACTATATTTGTGTTTGTTTGCGTGAAGGGGCTCGAAACACTCTTCTAACGAGCCTTAGTTTCTGTTCTCTCATAACTCAATCTCTTGTTTGAATTCTATCATGTTTTTATCTACTTGATTTGTGTTTAAGTGCGCGTTTCTTGTTATTCCCGAGTCCAGTTATAATCTCAATTCTTGCTAGCTTAGGTTGAAAAGAATATAAGCGATTAATTCATTAAATTAAGACTAGAACGGCTTGATCATAAAAAATTGGAGATGTTTTCGGGGGTGATTTTTTTGTGAAAGTTTTTACAAAAAATATAGTTTTTTGTGAAGAGATAGTTTTTTGTGTTGTGCAGAAATTATTTACAAAAAACATGTCCACGAATCGCTGTATTCGTGGACAAGTTTCGATGGACAAGATAATATGGACATGTTTAGTCGTGGATTATAATTTGTGGACAAATAAATGAAAAACTTATCATTAAATCCTTTGATGTTATGGACCGGATATGGTGGACAAAGAAATTTGGACATGTTTACTCGTGGACAATGATTTGTGGACAGTTTGGTATGGACAATCTGGTGTGATAACTTTGAAAAACTACCTCTTCGCAAAAAACTACTTCATAGTGTAATAACTTTAAAAAAAACTACCTCAGAATGTAAATACCACCTCTGTTTTCGGTTTAATGTTTTTGCTGAAACTGAAAAGTTGGTTGAAAGATTGACACTGTTCTACTTTTTTTTGTGGACCCTTTCTTAAAAGTTGCAAGAATAGAAGAGGCAACATATTTTTTTTTACAACCGTAAGGAATAATAGATAAAAAAAAGCGACCAGAACAAATGGAGTAAATATATACTTAGTGCAAGATATTAACTACTAGTGTAGTGCAGAAATAACACTTTGTTGCTGCTAATTTACACGAGGATCGATCCCTGATATCCTCTCATCCTCCAACAGAGCATATGGATCGATGTACGGTGGTGGTGAAACCGATGTTCTGCTTCCGTCATGAACGAAATCTGCTCCAAAGTACTTACATTTTCATACAAAACAAAACAAAAATATCAGTTTGTAACTAGAAAGAAACCTTATAAACTATAAAACGAAAGAAACCTTAAGAACTATACATTAGAGACGAGTTTCGGAACACTTTCTATGGTGACACAATGCGTGAGAGGATATGTGGAAGAATACTGATAAGCATAAAATGTCAATAATAAATAGGAGTGGGGCCTTTGACCAGTTAGTTGTTTGGGAGAGTTATGAGATCTCTTGACCAAATCTCCAAAACATATTTGGCTCTTTCTTAGGATGGGTTTGATCATTAGTTCTTCATTGCAATCGTTGATTCAAGGATAACAAAGAACAGTACACTTGTTGATATCAACTTACAAGGTAAAGAGCAGAGAAGGCGCCAAGAGTTAAGACTACCAACGGCCAAAAACCCAAGAAGAAAGTCCCTCCAACTGTCAGCAAGATCTTAGCACGTGGAATCAATCCCTGAACACAAACAATGAACAATACATTTCTTTAATTAACAAAACCAACTCCTAAAATCAACCTTTACAATAGTTACATAAGCTGCTAAGAACTAATCCGGACACAGAAGATCGCAACGAAACATAATTTCATCTGTTAATATGAGAAGGAACTATAAAATGTCTATGTGAAACTACTATAAGAATTCAAGGCGGTACTAGTGATAATCTAACCTCAAGCCCTTCACTGTTTAAAGCCAACGATCTCTCTCTCTGATTTAACAAGCTTTGATCGAATGCGGGAGTAGTTGCCGTCGTTTTAGAGCTGTTTCCAGTTTCTTTACCGGTTTTGATCTCATCTTCATCCACTTCGTAGTCTTGAAGCAATGAAGTAGGAGTCATACCTCGTCTCTTCAGTTCTTTCATAAATAAAGATTCTGGAGGTTCATCACCTACAAAACTCAACTCAACAAATCAAAATCTTACTCAATTTTAATGTCGATCAAACCCCAAATCAAGCAATACACACAATTAGTAGTACAAACAGCACAAGGATATCAAACTAAAACCCCTTTTGAGTTTTGAATTTGGAAAATCAAAGAAACAAGTAGACATCAATCAATACATAGCTTTTATAGTGGTTAACAAAAGGTTTAAAGAGCTAATCACAAACAATCCTCCCTGTCTAAAGAGTGAAAAATCTGGGTACTCTCCACATGATTACGGGTGCATAATCAAAATCAACTCTAATTAGTCATTCTAGAGAGATTAGCAAGAGAAGATGAAAAACGAAAAAGCTGACCTTTGGACTGATTATCACCGTTAAGAGCAGATGAATAAACCCTAACACATCTACCAAGACGATGCCCACTCCTAGTATCGGCTAATCTGAAAACCCTTTTTCTAGATTCCAATTTTACTGGAGATTTATGGCGGGAAATCGATACAGGAGATCCACAAAATTTAACAATCTCCAGAGAGGAAGCCATTTCTGTTTCCTTTTGTTCACTCGAATTCTTCTCTTTGTTTCTTTTCGATTTCTTTCAGTTCCCGGAAAGAATCATGATCCAGACGCCGCCGCAGAATAAAGAGGAGGAAGCTAACACAAACTTAGACGGCAAAATTCTATTTGTTTGGATTTTCTCGGGAAAATGTGTCAATATTCAAGCAAGTGGTGGCGAGAGAAGGGTGAAAGTTATCACCTTTAACTCTTGGGGCGTATTCTAGCACGAATACGGTATCATTTACTAAACTGCGCTGAAACTCTCAGGGTGTGTGTGGCTGTTAAATTGCCGCAAGGAGATTGGTAACGTAACGCGGGACTCCACGTCTCGTTTTTTTCATCTTTTTCCGAATTATTTGCTACAAAAAGGAAAAAAAAACAGAAGAGGAAAATCACTCATTTTAGTTAATACCAATGTACTATCACAAGTTTTGTTCCGATGATACAATTTGCCTCGTTTTTGGTAGGTTTGATAAAAACATTATTACGATAGAGATTCCAATAAGGCAAACAACACACGACAAAATTTTGAAGTTTATATTTGTATTCTCTTTTATTACAAAATTTGCTTTCTAAAAGACTATTTTAATTGAATAGAGTGGAATACGAATACTCTTACGAATAAGTTTTTGATTTGGAAAAATTAAGTGTTTTATGAAATCTACTCTAACTTCCAAATTCTCTATAACTTGTTTTATGAAAAAGAACATGTATGTTTCAATAACTTTATATAATTCATAAAATATTTTTTTGTTTTGTTTTGTCGGCAATTCATAAAATTAAAATACCTTAGGAGGTGAGAAATGTATATTTCAGATGCAGAAAGATAAAAAGGTAAAGAATGTGACCCCCATTTATTCCACCAAGCTACATCTTATAAAGTTATAATACATGACTATGGACCTAATAAATTATTCACATTAAAAAGAAGATAGTTTATTATCGAATTAAATCCAAATAAATGCAACTTAGTTGAAAACTACAAATCATATTTACATTAAACATGTACAGAAGACCCATCTCACCAGAAAGGACACCACCTGCAAAAGCAAAGCAAAAACAAGAAAATTAATTCACATTTTTACATAGATGCAGTAGTTAATTGTTTCCAAATCATATATATCTTCCAGAATTGATGTTATGAAGGTCGTTTAAGAATCTTGTACTGAAATAATAAAATGACTTAATGCATCTCACAAACAAAACTTACGCGTATGAAAAAGCAAAACATAAACAGAAGAGTGTAGAGGAACATACCCAACATAGTTTTGACAAAGATTTTCATGGGAAGTGGCTTGATTGATTAGCTTTTGAACCTGAAGTTTCACAGACAAACCATGCTCGACTTCATGAGAATCTCCTCCGAGCAAGTTATTGTGATCGGCAATGGGATTGCTTGGAATTGCAGACGGAGAGAAATCTCGGCCTGTAAGCTTATTACTCATACGAGCCATTACAACTACTGCACGCTCGTTTAAAACTTCATTAGCATCTCCAAGCATATTCACAGCCTGAAATAATCCAACAATCAAATCAACAACAACAACAACAACAAAAAGTCACCTTTTTAAACAAATGAATTGAGAAAGATTTTCAAAAGCAACCTGAAGAATTTCCTTCTCTCGAGTACTCCTTTGAGGCTGAGGAAGGTCTATGTCAGCGGGATCTTCATCTTCTTCCTCAGGTTCAACAACAGCAGGACCGTTGGGATTGTTGTTACCGAGCAGGGCTAATTGAGGGACTTCATTGAAATTGAAAAGACGCCAATTGATTAAAGGATCGTGCACAAACGCCTCCATCATTGCCATTACACTGTCTTTGTTGGTTCTCAGAACTTGCATAACGTTTTCACATGTCGAGCGGAAATTTCCTTCGATGCCACTTACTTCCATTGCTTTGACAAGCATTCTTGTCAGACGGAACGGAACCTAACATTATTTAACCAACAAAGCTCTCTCCTCATATCGGTTTTTTATACCCAAAATTGTCGCAAACAAGTATATGAGGAAAATATTATATTAATACCTTTTCTGGAAACTTCTCTCTATTCATAGACGCCTCAAAACAATCTCCAAAATCAATATGCAGGATTTTACCACTGCAAAATTCAAACCATTGATAAAGAACGAGAACCAAAAGTGGGATCTTTTCTACAATGCAAACCTCTTTTAGTTTTATGTACCTGTATCTATGTAGCATAAGGTTACTTGGGTGTCGATCACCTAGCCCAAGAATATAACCAACCTGACACAAAAGTAATGCAAAAAGTTCATTTTAATCGCGAGTTTGATGCTAAACAAGTGGAGAACAAAGGATTGAAAGCAACCACATACCATACTCATAACTGCTAAACTTCTAGTATAGTTGGTTCTTCTCTCCAGCCATACCTCTGACGAGCGACTTTTTAACCAGAGAACCTACCAAAAAGGAGAATTGAAGCAACTTAGTATTCTAGATTAGTTACTTTACCCAAGAGAAAACAACTACAAGTATGAAATTGAGTACCCTGGACAGATCATTTCCCTCTGTGTTTTCTAGAGCATACTCAAATACTTCAATCTTTGCTATAAGCGGAAGATTGTCATAGTCTGGAGCAAAACTCAACATATGTTTATGTTCTTGATTAAGAATGATCTGAACATTCAGAAAGTCATGGGTAAGAATCAACGTAAACTGCAAATAACTTCAAGAGTGAAAACCTTAATGAATACAAGACAAACCTTTCGCGCATCTCTGTACTCTCGAATAAGATGGTGAAGTGTATCGCAGTTCGGAACCCATCCAATGAGTCCACTATTGGGAGATAGTGGTATTACAGAATACCTTTGGATGGACAGATCTTTTTCTGCTGTTTTTCTGGAATTCTCAAGCAAAGTGTTCACCAAACCAAAAAGCTGAAACACAATATAGAGGAAAGAGATAAGTGTGACCTTGTAGTTAAAATATGTATATAAATGAAGTGTAAATTGCAAACTTCAATTACAAATATTCCAACCAGAATACTGCACAACTGATTTTGTTTTTTGAGAATCACCTGCATAACACGCTCATCTTGCCTTAGATCTTCATGTCCCTTTAACAAAAAGGCGTAGTCCTCACCATCATTTCCGTGAATAGTCAATTTCCTTGGACGTTGTTTAGAGGTTATGACAACAAGTTGGCGTGAAAACGATGTTATCGTCACAACAGGGGCATCTAATTGAAAGAAAACCGAAGTATGGATGTAAGCAAGGAAGCCTAGGTTAAAAACATAAATCAGCTCAGACAACCTTTAGCAGTTCAATATGTTACCTGCACGATATGTTCCAGGAACAGCTAGCTCCAAGTCACGGCACAGCAGCAATTCAGGAGAAACAGACTATCCAAACATGTAATGTGCCAGTCAGATTAGAACTTAAGGACAAAAGGAAAGAGAGGAACAAAGAAAAAGAGAATCTAATTACTTCCAAATCCAATGTCGTGAGACTGGCCAGCTGTTTGTCAATCCGTTTGAAAACGTGATAGTAAAGATCCCAAGCCTAATGAAGATAAAAAATTGAAAAGAAAAACATGTCAATTCCTGTCCCTTTATTAAGATGACGAGCAAGAATTCAACTGAAGTTTTGTTTTAAATTTTCAGTCACCTGTGTAAGTTCAGCATCTTTTCCAGTTCTCTTGTAATTGATACAGCATTCATATGCCTCTAGTAGTTCGTGACGGTATGCCTGCATCAACAATACACTAACTTCAATTGCTGATATGAAAAAAAATCATTAAGTTAACAAATAGCCTTTACTGAAATATATGAGAACCAACACTCCACACAGTAATTCTCTAATTCTATCAAGGGCACCTGGTTGATTTAAATTCTTTAAACACCGAAAAGAAAAAATGACCCCATGTTACACAGCAAAAAGAACTAGATGCTGCAATGCTGTTTCTGTGCTAGAGAAAGATGAAATCACAAATACTGTGACGACCCAGCCAAAGGCCAGTAAGTGTAAGAAAAACACTAATTTATATCCAAGTTACCAAACCGGGATTGAAAATGGCCCCACCTCTATAAATGCTCTCTCTTGTATGGTCGTACTGTCCTTTCTTGCACCTTCTTCAAGCATCTCATGTAATGGTTCAAGTACTTTCAGCATTCCTTCAATGTTGTGTTCACCAAAATACAAGCGACTAGCTTCTTCTAGTGCTTCATGCCACATTTCATGCCAAAGTATAGCAACCCTGATAAGTTCATGTGATACAAGTTGCGCCTGTTTTTTTTGTCGTTGTGGGGGAAAAGGAAAGGGGTCACCAATTAGCTCAGTTAAAAAGAAAATATTTTCAAATAAATCGACAAAGCTAAACACAAGAAGATGACCATTAACCTGATCCACAAGTGCACCACTGTGTTGGCGAACTTTATCAACCACCTCTTGGGCTGCAGCTCTCCGCAGATTGCTTATTGATTTACATGCAACGAGAAGGGGGTACATAAGTGCCTGAAAAACATTTGAAAAAAAAATAGTCAAGGAGTGCATTCCAGTTCCAGAGTTGGTATGACAATTAATAATAAAGAGATCAAATGTCTGTAATACCAAATCCATATCGAAGCAGGTAAATTTACGATCAAAATGGCAGAGCAAAAATTATATATATTTCTTAATTCCCATCATAAATTTGTAATATAAATCAAGATTTTTATAGTTTAGATTAATGGAAAACTTCAAAACCTGTGGGTGGTTTTCTCCTATGCGGATGAGAAGAGACTGTATCAGTTCCCTGACAGCACGATTATTTGAATGTATCCTAGCAATTATTTGGGGCAACACAACAAGCCATGTGTTAATGTTGACATGACTGAATCCTCTCTGCAATGCTGTTTGGACATCAGCTGTAGCTCCATGGTTGAACCACAACGTGAGAAGACGCAGTATGTCCTAAGGAAATGAGACAGAAGGGAAAAAGGTAATTGAACATGAGAAACTTAGAACTCAACACAAGTAAAGTAAAGAATAAAAATGTCTCCATAAGGAGACATTTTTAGGATATATTAGCCAGCAGTATTTCCAGCTTTTACATTCTTGAACGAGACAGTAGACTCTAGTCTACCCTTAAAATGTATGTTAAAGCAGAGTCAACACCAGGGTAAAAGTCAGTCTGTGAAGCAAACAAACCTTCGATCAAACTCCCTAAACGCAGTCACCTTTGTGCTTCTTAATAGCATATAATAATAGAAATCTCAAAGGGTAAGCTCATACACACGCCATTAATGTTTGGTCAGAAAATAGGGGAAGACATTTCGTTTTTTATGCAAACGAAAAACAGACCACCAGTGTGGCGAAACAACTCCTCACTTCAACAAGTATAAGAGAAGTAGCAACGTAGGAACTTAATCTATGTGACATAGCAACGTGAAGAAAAGAAAGACTCGGGTGTCGTACGTGAAAGATGAAAAGCCATGGAAGCATGCACACTTTACCTGTAAACTATCATCAACTCCTTTGGCATTAGCTGCACATGCTATAGAATGAAAATATCCAGTGACTGCAGCAACAACGAATTGAGAAGCAATTTGACCTCTTGAAATGTAATGAGACATCACCGCTGTATTGAACAACGCCCAAGTGTGCCATGCCTTAGCCCATTTAGGAGCATAGATGGTAGATTTGCTAAATGCATCAAGAATTTCTGGAAAAGAGTATATATTGTCACCAAAGTGTTATGGTCAGATATAGTTTGACTACACTTACATAGTAAGTAACTAGAATTCACCTTGAATAGACCCATCATTCAATCCGGGAGAGAGTGCCCACTGCCATGTTCCCAGTTTGAGATTTACACGTGCAAGAAGTGGAACATTTGCGCCCTTGCTAGACACCATACTAGCCAGCATGTCAGACTGAGAATGTGGCACACTTGAGAGTTCCCTCGTCAGAATCTAGAAATTACATTGAGGGAAGAAACAACATGGCCATTTAAGCAAGAAATTTGGAAAATGCGAGAAAGAGAATAAACCCAGACAATGCAAATAGCTAATTGGAATATGACATACCTGCAGCTTGGTAAATGCCTCTTTGCGCTTACGTTCCTCTCCAAGTGACCATTGGTATTTCAAGTATCCAAGCATCACTTGTGGAGGTCCGTGATATTGCATGTTTTCTGGCGATACTTCTGGATCAAACTAGAAAATAAGGAGGTCCAAGTTAGACAAACCAGAATAAAGCTGCACACTTGGAACATAAAATCCTACAACCAAAAGGCAAGAGGTCAATACCGGCAAGAGCTTGAGTAGAGTAGACTTCGCCTGACTGATCCTCCCACTTTTTCGACAAAGCGAGGCAAACTTGAGCCACGTTTCAACATCTTCTGTAGGAGGTAGCACAAGTGCCCGAACAGCCAAAAGTACTTGCCACACCTGAACAGTATTGAGAATACAAAGTACTAAAAATCAGACTATCATAAGGAACAACGGAGTTCACTCCATAAAAAAAGTCAATGAGTTTCCTTATTTACTTATTGTTTTGGTGTACCTATGATGATACACGCTTTGACTAACAGTTTGTTAGAAAGATTCATTTACTAAAGTCACCATACAGCTCAGTGGCTCAACTAACATGGAAACGCAAGAAACAATGTACCTCCACATTACGCTTAGATCCCTGAATCCTCTGAGTCCACATATTACGAATTAGGGCTCTCCGTTCTTCAGCAATAGTATTCCCCACAGGCAGCGTACAATATTCAATTACCTATTATCGATATAATAGGAAGAAAAACAAATCCAAAGAAACAAGAAAGATCCATCATGTATATGTTAATACAAAATATGATCAAATAAACATTTAGACTTTTCGCCTGTTTCCCCTTCAACCATAGGTGGTTAGGTTAGGGAGGGTGGCCAGGAGGAGAGATCTTGAATAATTGAGATCTAACCTCCTCTAGTTCTGACAGCTGCTGGACGCGAACCATATTGCTGTAAGCACGCTCATAGCTCTCCAAAACCTGCAGAAGCGCAATTATAGACAAAATGGACAGAGACATGTACAAGTTTTTCAGTCCACGTGAGAAATACTCAAGAGCAACTAAGAAGGCAACCGTGGTGATTACATGATGCTTTTACTGACAGGAACCAAACGAGAGCATGTACAAAATGTTGTCTAATAGAGCTCAACATGCAACTAAGATGTCAAGAATGTATCTTCCTACTTCCAACAGCCATGACATACTCAATAGTTTCAAGGACATTACTCAATAGTTCCAAGGACATAAGGGAAAAGGCTGAGACTAGTTACAAATATCCTTGCTGATTTACTTTTGTTCCCTTATCCACAACAGATGATTCATAGATATTATTAACAAAAAGCTAATAAGCAAATGCTGCCAGAAATGAAAAACCTACCAGCGCTGCAAGTTCTGTGGCAAGACATTTTCTAGCTCTTTCAACATATTCCCGCGCCTCATCATACTAAAAAGGAAAAGACAAATAACCACAGGCACACATACACATAAATAAGTGTGTCTGCAAATAGATTATAAGAAAGCCTGCTATGATTTAAAGCACACAATTAAAGGTTCAAGTGTACCTTCGCCCTCCGAACTAACAGAACAGCCCTGAAGAATGTGCCATTACTGCTTCCATCGCCACTAGAAGCAGGGCTTGCTAAACCCCTAAGCTTTGTTTCATCACCATCATCTAACCGAGACACATATTCCGCCATTTGATCCCACTCTCCCATATTCCACGCAGCATTTGCAGCCTAGTACAGTTGCAAAAAGATATCCATATAACCATCTAGACGTATCACTGAATTTAGTATAAGCAGATGTTACCAACCATTGGCGCCATTTCCAGACGCGCAGATGGCTCAGCTGGACTCCAGTACTCTTTGCAGAGATTGTTGAGCTCTTCCCATCGTGCAAGTGCAGCGAGACATCTCATTTGTCCTACAGCATGGTCAATAAGCTACAGATTTAGGACATTTCATTAAAGGGAAAGAAGAAGCATCACAAGAACATGGTATAATTCAACAGAAAATGTTACACTGGAACAAAATCCCAAAAACTAGGAGAGAGCTGCCATCAGCTTATGAAACTTAGGGAGATGAATTCTAGGAGGGCGTGAGCCACTCAAGGTACTATTAAAATCTCAGAAAATCATAGAGGATAAATTTATCCTTTTAACTAAATAGTACAAACATGACGAATAAATGTCTCGATGATGAATAAAATGTCTTCATATGGATAGATGTCTAGAGCTTATGCACATAAAACAGATGCCTGGATTTTTTTGTTCTGCCAACTAGTGTCTCAGAGCGAGAATGTTATGAAATAAGACCCACAATTCTCTATGCACTACTAGCTGCTCAGAGCCTGACAATACAACCCCAAAAAAACCTCACAAAACCTTAGATTCCACCTCCACGAAAAAAAAAAATTATAAGGAACCGAAAAAAACACTCAATCCTCCCAAAATTAGACTTGGTTACCACAGACCTAATATGGCTTCTAACACAAGATGGGGATTAGATGTTTGAGATGCTTTCAAAGTGTACGCCTTGAGTGCATCGTCCCATCGCTGCAGCTTCTCATACCTAGAAAAAAAACACTGTTACTGTTTTTCAACTGATAGGGATCAAAGCAACTAGTAACCACAGACAATCTTGTGTCTGCGCGCCTATCAAACAGAACCAGAAGTGCATCATGATTGAGAAAATTCATGTTACCATGATTCTTTTAATTGCACATCAAGATGTTGTTGAGCATAGGTCAGTATGCCGACAGCAGCCTATGACAACAAAATCCCAACCAATCAATAATGACACATAACAAAGATGGTGAGGTGGTAGAAATAGGATACAGACTATAAAGTACCTCATGCTGGTGTAACTGATTATTTATGTGTATAAGAGCCTCGACAACAGCAACTGGGTTGGCATCCATCCTCCTCGACCGTGGACCTTCAAATTCCATCTCTTTATAATGCAGAGCTTTGGCAAAAACACGGCACTGCAAAGTTGAAAATCAAACCATTACCAAGAAAATCAGATGAATGCTTGATACAAAAAGGATAGAAGCGTCATATCTAATTTGACTAGGAAATACATGACGCAAACCTTTTCAGCAAGAGCCCCCAGGAGACGAATATCAATGGGAAGAGGCTTCTCATCATGTTCCATAAACTCTGCCTAAGAAGAGTATTGAGAAAATCAAGCTCATGTGACAGGACCAAGCAACAAGATCACACACAGAGGTAGGTTCATTTTGATTCTAAACATATGATTCTTTATCCAACCTAACGTAATAGGTTAAATGAAAACAGCTTAAGCAGAAATTTGGATACAAGTGTTAATATTAGATTAAACAAAATCTACACATCATGTTTCCAAGAACGCTTACAGATTGTTCAGTTGATGGCTTTGGCAACAAAAGACGTGTGTTCCAGTAGAAAGACTAACAGGTGCAATCACTAAGGAAATGGTGACCTAAGCAGTTTTTGTTTCCAGTCTAGGAAGACGTACTTAACTCATTACTGAGCAGTATGTATTCGCCTAGGCTTAAAACACTAGCGTTCAAAGAGCACAACCAGAGTTACAGGAAACATGCCTGATGTTTTTTATAGACAGACTCAATTACAGGAAGCAAGCTCACTGTTCTGTTTTTATTTTCTTGTAGTTTAACAAAGAACGTACCAAATTGAGTAGTGTCGCCAAAATCTCAGGAGGGATATTTGGAGATGAAAAAGCCATCTCCAAGCTCCTAACTAACTGCTTTTGGCTAGCCTCGTTCAGCTGTCCCCAGCAGCTGACAAAACCAGCGGCAAACAATTCTCTCCCAACAAATGGCTGCACAACACAATCATTAAAATGCATACCCTTGTAAGAGAGGAAAAGAAAGAGCATAGATGAAACACCTGCAACTGAGCAAGTTTTGCACAAGTTCTTAATGCTGGAGAGGGAGACTCCTTAAGTAATTCGATACTAAAATGTCTCATCCATTCTTCCCAGTCTTCCTTGGTACTGCGTTGAGAAGCTTCTCCAGCTGTCCGTAGTCTACCATCATTAACCTGTTAGACAGATCATCAAAAGCCATAAGTAACAGTTTTAGCTCTTTCAAAACAAAGAAAGACTAAAGAAACTTTACAAGAGGATCATGTTAGATCATATACATATATAGGTTTTTATTTGTCTATATAAGCTGAAGGGATGCCCATGGAGAAGAGTAAAAGGGGGGAATATTTTACAAACATATTGAAGCAAATGGCTCAGGTTGGTTCTCGAGGACCAAAGACTGAGCTTCAATGAATGTACGTTGTTAATTTGTTATAGACAGATACGCAACCGTCATTTGGATTAGAAAAAACAGAAAAAATAAAATCCAAGTTGGTTAAAAGATTAGCCTTGTTCAGCTGATCACCCCTACGTTTTGTCTCCTTCAAAATATTCTTACCAATCTTTGCACTAACAAGGGGAAGATGCAGAGAAACAATGAAGTCATACTAATAATGACTATGCCATCAACTAGAAAACTACCGACCAGAAAGTTGTACATTGTTACAGTAAAATAATGAGCTCAACATGAAACTTATTAACAAAATTCAAGATCTGTGTGTATAAAAACGACACAACAAGGAGTACCTGATGGTTTCTGTCGTTTCCTTCTTCAAAAGGATCAATCTCATTCTCAATTACAGGATCCCTGATAACCTCGACTGGCAGTCGCCTACTTAATTGTTGAGTTGCTGTTGTAGCTACAATCAACGGTTCACGTCTCCGCCATCGAGCATGGATTTCCTCAAATTCTTTATGCTGAAAAAATGATGTACAGTGAGATTTTACATACAAAAAGTATATATACAAGAATGAAACTTGCATGCATGCAAGCTATGATACAAATTCACGATAGATAAATTTATAGAGCTATCTTTATGTAGAAGATAGTAAAAAGAAAAGACCCGCAAGCGATGCTTCAATAAAAGCTTGTGAATTGATTCAATGAATATGGTGAAGTCCTCTCCAAGAGCATGAGCCAAACAGCATAGTGCATCGACAGCATCCTTCCGCAACTCATCATTCTTCCTGAGATTATAGCAAAGACCCAATAAGAAAATTTATACGTGGGCAACCGAAACCACGAGTAAGGAAAAGAGAAACATGAAACGACAATCCCACCAGAAAACTATTTAGTCAAATCGATAATGGAAAATAAATTCCATGATATAGGGAAATTTTACTTACATCTGCAGAGTTCCAAGAACAAATAACTCGGGGCCAGACAAATTTATAACTTAAGAGCAATCTAAACAATTCCTTGAAAAACAGATTTGTAACAGTAAGCAATGACGGAATGAAAGCTAATGAAAAAATAATAATAATTAAATCCTTTTTTGATAATGCCTTGCCAACTCTAGGATGCTATGGATGACTCATTTCAAATCCACTATCCTTAATTGGATGAACCCAATCACTTTAAAGAGAACACCAGATAGTGACACAATGCCTAACTATAAAAGAAGCATTGTAGAAAGACCTTACGAAAGTGCAACCAATACACTGTTTTCTAAGTCCAGACAGTGAAAATCAGCATACCAAGAAAAGGCGCAGATAAGTTTCCATAGAGATCTATTACAATTGTTGAGCTTTTCAGCTGTCATGAAACGAAGACGGAAACTCACCCATCTAATACTAGCTTCAAGTGATGCACAAGAGCAGAGATATGACCAGTAACCTGAGGATATATCGATAATTAAAAAGGTATTACAAGAGGATTAACATGGAATATTTCCCTGGATCAGCAACATAAGGAAAGAAAAAAAGAAGTAAAAAAAAAAAAAGCTCCTAACCTGAACACATGGGATTACTCTTGTCAAAGTTTTGATGGCATCGCGTCTTATAGCTACGGGGGCATCTACTTTAAACAATCGGATAAGGGCAGGAAGGAGTAAATGCATGTGCTCATCAAGTGTACCTGCACATATGGACGCTAAGGGTCAACCATAGGAGTGAAGTCTGGCCATGGTGTGAAAATAGAAATTACGGAGTAGCAACTTGACTATTCAAAGATCCTACATATACAAAAAAAAAATTGGATTTTCAATCATTGATATATAAAGTATGCGTATAATAATCAACACTACAAGAATCATCTTACACTACGCGATATGATGCCGTGGAACCTCGTTACCTTCCGGTTAGAAAATTGCATACGTTAATTACTAGAACTCGCATGCCCGAATAATACAAAAAGACAATGAGGATAATACAAAAAGGCTATGAGGATGTCAAAATAAGACGAGTTTTACTGACCGCCGAACACTTCGAGTGTGTGGAGAATATCAGGAACATAGATATAATCATTACACCGCTCCGCATCACCTAATACTTGGATGAAACATGGAAGGATGACTGGAAGATAAGTTCTGAATTCATCATTAAGTGCCAAGCAAAGATGTTCCAGTAGATGCAGAACCTGATGATCAGTAAGAGAGACGAAGTACTCTCCATAAGATATATGTCCGTAAAGCAATAAGAAACATATTGCACTCTAGGCTGTATACAACTTACCGGAAGACCACGAGAGGGGCGTACGGGACCTGGCAAGGTGAAGGATGACCATAGTTCAGAAACTAGTGAGAGAAGCTCTGGCAGATACTTCCGTATGTGCTGTAGACAGAAAACATAAACTAAGAGTTTACACACAGTCATTCATTTTGGTCATAACAACAAATATTAAGGTGGATATACCTGGCGCACGATGGAAACAAGAGTCCCAAGACCCCATGTAATAAAGTCCTTCAAGTTCTCATCAGAGGTGCGGACAGTGTGGAAAAGCTCAGGTAAAACCTTAAAAACAGAGGTGAACCAAACCACAAAAGTGCATAAAAAAATTGATGGCAATGACCCAGCGATTCAGAATAATAATAAATAAATAAAAGTCACTAAATCAGAACAAAGTTGAGGAATCTCAAATATCTGACATCAAAAATCACCACGCCATAGAATGAATCGAACTCAGAAGTAACACAGTAGGCGTGCGTATTCAAAATTAAGGAAAGCACAGAAACAGCTTCGACAAAATTTTCATTAAAAGATACCAAAAGGTAAAACGGAGATAGAATTGATTTAAAAGCTGCCGGAGATACAATATTGTATATACCTTTGGCAAGTAAGGCACGCATCCCAATCCCATTGACTAACCTCGCAAAAACAAAGATGTGATAAAGTTGTAACGTGTTCATTGCAATTCCATCACAAGTTTATCCTAAAAACAGTCAAAATGGTCTTAGTTACCTTGAAAATGATCATCAGAGATCTAACAACCCTTTTGTGGTAACTAAGAAGTGATGGATCTCTAAGAATTCGCATTAGGGAGTTGATAGCAACCTATAACAACGAGAAAAGAAATATGACAACAATTCAGACTACAGTTGCAAAATGTTCACACGGGTTAAGAACTACCGTTGAGTAATAGTCCTCAGATGTAGCAAACGATGGCCGGAGTTCCACAGGTAACTCATCAATCGATGGAATAGGTTGACCTGAATCACCAGTACCGCGAGGAACTTCACCATGTGATCCTGATAAACTTTGCTGGTTACGTTTATGTACATGCGGATCCAAAGCGCCCATAATTCCAAGAACCTGTAGATATCGCCAATATTTTTCACATAACCTATGTTCTAGAATAGTCTAGCTTAGAAATTTATTTCTCTAGAAACTACCTTGAGCACTTCTCGTCTGGTAGACCACACTAAGTCACCCTTCAGCAATTTCAAGAGTAAGCCAAGCAACAACGGGTATTCCTTGTATGGAGTCACAACATACCTACGTTAACAACGAAATGAGAGCCATAAATAACATGCAGGGAGGATTCTGATTCTTCTGGAACTCCCTTGATATTGTATTAGTTATGTGCACAACACAATATATAGCACATGACAACCATTTCCCAAGCTACTCAATGCAACATGGAAGTTGATCACCCCACTATCTACAAGTATGTCTACAACCTCGTCAACATCAACAATACAGTTTAATCAAATCTAAGCAGCATAATATGTACTAGGTAGTGGTAATCAATCTTTTTTGCATGACGAAGAGAGAATAAGAAGACATTGCAAGTTCCGACACAGAAAAACTAGGGCAATATTCTATCTCCAGGAAAAGTAAGCCATCTCATGTAAGACGAATAAGAAACCAAAACAAAGATCTGCCACGGATAGAAGAACTGGCTAGGGATAACAATCTTTCATTTCATCTAGAATTTGCTCACTTCTAGTAGTTCAAAGGATAAACATATAACCAATTCTGACATATGATATACAGCAACAGCCTAAGGCTAGCTCAGACTTCTAGCTAGCCAATTAGAAGAAATAGAAGCCTCGTATTCATGTCAAATATTCACTTGCAATCCAGTATCTCCATCTGGTCTAACCAGGCTTTCACCAATCATGATAGTAGCGTTTTCTTATTTTACAGAAAAATTACCATGTTCAAAATCACCTAGTGAAACTACCAAATAAAACAAAAACGAAGTTTAAGTCCTAAGAGAAGGTAAAAGTCTATCCCATACCCTGTACTTTGAACAACTTGACCAAGGGTAGAAACAGCCACCTCACGTTTTGCTACAGCAGCTCCATCCATTAAAGCTTCAACAATCAAAGGCATTAGCTCAGGAATATATTGTCTCATTGTCAAACCACCCTGAGCAAGCAATGGGAAAAAAACAACCAGGGGAGGAATGTCTTAGCCAAACCCAACAAATCACAACTACAAAGGAAATAAAAGTGCCACTGCCATCACTCTGTCAACTTAAAGACAACAATAAAAGACAAAATATTAGATCTGGCTAGGCCATTAAAATTTTGAAATATGCTTTACCAACACAGCTGGAAAGAGTCAAAATCAGACTGCAAATTCCACACGTAGCAAAAGCACAAGTATATTTGATCCACAGGGGAAACTACAAACTTACCACATTTACATTTCAACTTACCACATTTACATTTCAACTTACCACTCTTGCAAGATCACCAACAGTTACGAGAACTCCAGTAACAATATTATTGTTGGCATTTACTCCAGTTCCTTCGCTAAGTCTTGCAACAAGTGCCTAGAAAAAAAAAAGAATTACAAGCCCGCTAACTACAATAATAGTCATATTATCTAAGAAATGAAGAGAATACAAATCAAACCTTTTGCACAGGAGCTACATATGGAAGAATGAGCCGTTCACAATTTCGAACTAAACAACCAAGGAGCTTCGCACTCTCTTCTCTGCACTTGTTATCTGCACTGCTGACATTACAATTGAAGTCAATGCAACAGATACTTGATAATAGGAAACAAATCTTCATATAGGAACTAAAGAAATATGCAGTTACCTCAGCTCAAGATAGGTTAACAATTGTATAAGATGGCGACGAAGTGCTGGAAGAACGTATGCTGGATTTTTTTCGGATAACCTCCCAGCAACTGAGATGGCATATTCTCGGACATCAAGGTCCTGTGAATAGAGAGATTCAAATATATGAATTGAAACGGCTCCATTAACTAAACAGATAAAGTAGCCAAGCATTCTATCAAGTTAACAGGGGTGTCACACACACTGATCCATTTCGTGCATCGACCAACATAAGACATGCATTCCATCCACAATTCATTCAACTACGTTAACTCAGCTGCAGTTTTCCAGTAAAACTTAATTAATTAAGACTGTTTTGTGACACAATAGAAGCTAAGTAGTCGACCAAAAGTCCAGCTAAGCTAAGTCTTGGTATCCAAAAGTTCTGTTATAAGGGAGTATTAAGTAACTAACTTCATGAACCCACCAAAATTGAATTCCAAAAAGCAATACAATTGCAAGTCATCCGTAAATCGCAGGTAGGTGGATGGATGTCTAATAGCATGGTAAACGAGAACGAAAAGATAAAATAACTACAGAAACAGAAGTATCATCACTTTTCCAGAATAAAAGTATCATGCCGTCAAAAATCTACTTTGGAGCTGCTTAAAGTATACACACAAGGGAGTCAAATAAAAGATCTGTAACAAATAGAATTGTCGTATGACATATGCTAGTTTATTCAAACAAATAACATATCCATACCTCATCATTTAATGAAGCAAAAATGGCAGTCAAACTATCAGCCTGTGCTAGATAATCATCGAAACATTGGTTGCCATATAAAGCAACGAAGATAGACTTGCGAACAGTTACATCAGCATCCGCAACAGCTGTCCTGAGAAGCTTTTCCACAATCTGCAGAACCCAAACAACATCTCTCAGGTAAGCAGAAATATTGGAACCGCTACTGGTATTGCAGTTATAAATGCCATCAGGAAGCAGATGGCATACTGGAGTTCAAACTTGGAAAAGGTTAAAAAGGCACCTTTTAATGAGAAAAAGGAGAAGGCTAAAGACGAGCAATAAGAAAAAAAATGTAAAGGGCTTTCAGTATTTATATAAAACCTCTTCCACAAGGCGCCTTCGTCTTCCCCCAGCTCGAGTTGACCTACTAGAACCAAATTGTGCGATCCCAGATAAGGAATTTGCAATTAGTCTACAACAACACAAAGCAGCATCTTTTCTTGTGGCTGCATCCTCATCATCCAAATAAACAACAACTGACTCCCGAGCAAATTCAAGAAGATCATGCCCCTGCCAGAAATCAGAAACTCAGAAAAACAACATTCATACTTTAGAAAATGTTATCGGCAAGGAGCACCAACCTTGAAATTGAAACGAGCCAGAGTCTGCAGGGCAAGTTGAATTTGAGCTGAACAACTAGGGTCAGTAGACAATGGTGCCATGCTCATTGTACTACCTCGGACCACGGTCACAGGAGGCTTTGTTTGAGAATAATGAGATCTTGAAAGAACCAATGAAATGCAATCCAGAAGCCGATCTTGTACCGTTGGCAGTAATGAAGGAATGCTGAGACCCAGAAGAATTGTCAAGCATTGAAAGTCTACACATCAATGCAAGTAATAACAAACTTCTATCGTTCAACTTTTACCTAATTGTTATCTGATCAAGAGCGTCAACAAGTGTAGAAGAGAGACTAGAGGAAAACATAACATCTAGAAGATCTCTAACATGAGTTTCCACTGTGGATCCCATTGCCTTTGCGATGTTGCCAACACAAGCCACAGCTTCAAGCAAAGGTCTACCTTTACGTGGAGCAATCTACATGGAAAATATAATCAAAGGAAATCTCTTTCTAGTTCAGTTCACAAAAATAAGACCCGAGAAAATACTAAACACAAAAGTAGTAAACATAATCAAAAAAAAAACAAATTCACCCACCGCATCCCGCAGATGAGACATAATTGTCGGCAAATAGTGGATAAGCTCACCATCCAAAGCACCAGCCATTTCCCCAAGGGCGATGAATCCACTGGCACGTTCAGCCGGTATTCTTAACACGGTAAGAATATGATTCATGCATATCTGCAAGAAAGTAATTCACGTCACGTTTTGCAGATAAAATTTGGTTTCAAAAATTTCTTAGTCACCTACCGTTAAATAGTTTGTAACAAAGCGGTCACGGAGGAAATGAGCAATGCGAGGCAGCAACGAGGTGATGCTAAGGCGAACAAGGCGATCACGATGTTCAAGGTATCTGAGGACAATTTCTGCAACTTCTCTATACCTAGACATCATGAACTCACCTGTATTCCTGTAAAACGACTCTAGCATTAAGTCATAAACTCTAACACCTGATATGCCATGAAATCAATCTGGTGATAGCAGAAACAATGCATTTTTCCCTCTTCAAGAGTTATTTGTTCAGGTGTACACTGAGAGTGGAGGAAGATAAACTATTTTTTATTAAACAATGGAAACTACAATACAAAGACAAAGAAAACACAGAGCATCATTGGAACAAAAATTTCTATTAAGGGAAGTATTCCTGTTATGAACTTCGGTGTCTGACTAGTGGAAAGGGATGCTTTAAGAATACAAATTCACTTCTGCACTTACCTCAACAGCTCCCCCACAGCTAGTAAGGAACCATGAATACTATGGACCGGAGCATTTCTGCCCAACCCATCCTGTGTAGCTTCAAACATTCGATAGTACCTGGAAAAGCCAGATGGTGAGAAGATCGGTTAACTTGATTTAATATCATAACAAACAAGGAAAACTCTATTGCTAAAGTAAAGACATTGTGTTGGCAACAATATACTTAATTCCAGCAGAAAGTCTGCAAGTCGAAGAACATTAATCAATATGACGAAAGCTTCAAAAATGTTAAGAACATTGAAAGCAAGACAACCCAGCTAGACAGGTTCGTTACATTTCCGATCTACTTCATATACATCGAGACTACATTGATCATGATATATATACTCAAAAAGTATCACCATGGGAAAAATATATAGTAAAAATTATCCATTTTTGGGACCGCAGCACAAAAAGCCAATATAAGTTGCGTTCACATAATAAAAAATGCATAGTAGTACCACCAGATGACCTTGCACTTAAATGAGGGTGAAACCACATAAAAGAAATTGCAAATGAAAGTATAGCAACAACACGCTTCAAAAATAGGATACCAAATATAATACTATCGTTCCTAAGGAAAACATTTTAGGACGCTTAATCATTGTCAAAGAAAAAAAGAAGACGAACCACTGTACTCGCCATCGAGTCTCCCTTTTCTCAATAACACGAAGGCAAGCACGCAAAGCCTCAACAGCTCGCTCTCGTACTTGCAACTGGGGATCCCTTAGTGCAACCCAGATTGCATCCACAAATTGAGGGACGTGAACATTAAAGACAGTTGAAGCATTTTCTGCCATCTCCTGCAATGTTGCAAGAACATAGCCATATCTGTATTAATTTACTGGATTGAAAAGCTATCCTCACTGCCATTTTTCCAACATCCATACTCCAATTTATTTGTGATTCAGAAATTTATTTGTGAGTAACCAAAGGATAGGACAGTTGACGTCAGGATACCTTTAAAATTAAAACCGCTGCGAAACGACGATATTCCACCCTATCTCCGTGAAGCCAATCAAAAGCAGTTTTCATCTATGAAAACAAGAATCAAGACTTGAGCACCTATAAGCTGAACCAATAATAGCAAGGAGGAAAAACAAAAACAAAAAATCATACCTGAAACTCCACTTCATCAGAAGTCATTGCTCCACCTGCCCGAGCAAGGTGCCCCAAAACTCTACTAGCAAGCACCAAGATTTCAGGGTCACGCTTCAACTCGAACACAGTCCTCATATAACCCGCAAACCTAGAAACCTTTGTAGCATTCTCACCAAATCCAATCTCCGTCAACTCGTCAATGGCTCTGAGTCCACCCATGTTTTCAGCCACATCCGTGCTCTCAATTAAATTAGCAATCCTGTCATATAGTTGCTCCATAAACCTAGAGGAAGCTTCACCGCTAAGATCACGAACTGCTTCCTCTACATGTTTCCTAAACGCTAAAGGAGCTCCCTCCTAACACAACACACAAAAAGCATCGCAATTTGCTACCATCAGATACAAAACCCACACAAAGTCGCACACTTCCATCAAAATCCACAAATTGCCAAAAAACTAAAATTCCGAATTCTCCATTAACAAGAACAGAGAGATTCCTTCAGCTAAGCCAGAAAAGCAAGATAATTTTTTCTGGGTTTCTACTAATTTCAATTTTCCATGGAACTAATCATAAAGAAAAAAGAATACTTTGCAATGCTCTTCACTACCTTAGGATTACCACGGCTGCAAAGGTCAGCGATGACACGGTTCAAAGTGTCGAAGCTGACGCCGCCAGAAGCGGTGGCTGCGGGCCCACAAAAACGGTGCGATTGCGACGGGGAAGCCAACGATGGTGGCCGTCCAGCCGCAAAAGATTGCGACGAGGAAGACATCGCTACAGGCCGTCCAGCCTCAAAAATCTCCCAAAAACCCTAAATCTGACCCCTTTCTGTTTCAACAACACTGGCTAGAGAGAGTATGTACAGAGGAAAAGAGAGGTATCTTCAACACATCATGCGTAAAAGAGAGAGAGAGAGATTCGAAGATCGCAAGAGAAAATTGGATTTTCTTTTCTTTTTTTTTTCTTCTTGATACAAATTCAATTCACAAGTGCTTTTTAGCTTTTTTAGGTTTTTGCCTTCTTCTTTCAGACAACGTCCTTAGTAAATAAATAACTGAAAGGTTTTACCAGGAAAATAAAACTTATGTTGTGTGTAATTTTTTTTTCCTATATATATACAATTATACATTCTAATATTATTTTTGTCCATTAAGTATATCCTTGTATTATAATAAAATCTTCTATATCTTTTAAAAGTTTCCTAACAAATTTTTCTTGAAATTATCAATTCAATATTACTTGTCTAATCTACATTTCATATCTTAAGGCCATTTTTAAAAAATTTAATCTCTTACTATAAATTTTGAATTCAGTCAAACACTTAACTGAGTATTGGACAAATCAAATCCCTTCGCTTACAATTTTTACTTTCAAGTAAAATAAAGAGTGTTGGCATTGGCAATTAATGCATTGATGGTTAAAATTCCCAAAAAATAATAATAATTTTAGTTCGTAACCATTCAAAAGAACAATATGAATGGTACAAAAATAAATGGAATTGGAGTTAATTGATTGCTTATGGTTGTATAAATTATTTTTTGCTTTTTCGGTTCTAATTTGGTAAAGTGAAAATTGTATTGTTTGAAAAACAACATAATGTTTATTTACACATTCATAAAAACGACATATTGTTTGTTTTTTTTTAAACTTATCAAAAAGACGTTGTTTTACGTAGTTTTAAAATTTTGCTAGTAATTTAACACCATAATGGACACTTTCTAAGAAATTTATTCTTTTAAACTACTATAAAACATAGTGTGTGATTAATATAAAGAAAAAATTATAAGATCTACCATTTTTTACAAAACATTATTGAATCTACCATTTTTTTTCCACTTTATAACATATACCACAATCACATAATAAAAGACGTTAATACTCCTAAATCAAGTGGTTGCTTTTGGCAGTGAGATTTGACACATACACACGATATTCAAAGCTGATATTTAATTAAATTATTTTTTTTTCTTTCCTTTCGGTTACCAATGCTCAAAAATGCTTCAAAACTCTCAAATAACTTACTATTTATTCATTTTTCATACAGCAAAATTTTGTTACCGTCTCCTTCAAAATTTTAGCCCTTTTAAATCTTTTCTTTTACAGCAAAATTATGTATATGTTTTTTGTGATTCGACAATTTGAAAAAATAATTAATTTGTCCATCATTTAAATTTGAAAAACTTACCACTAATATATCTTCAATTTGTCCATATCAATCCATCGCTGTGCAATTGTCTATCAAATTTTAAATTTTGTCTATGTAGGTCAATCCGACATTGTGAAGACGCGGAGGAGGAGCAAGATTGTGATAACCTGATATCTGGTGGACAACAATTCGAAGTTCAAGAATTAGGATCAGATAACTAAGCTCATGATGATGAATATTCTACGGGTCAATCCTCTAATAGACAAGAATCTGATGGACAAGAATCTTATGGACAAATATCTAATGAACAAAAATCCGATGGACAAAAATCTAATGAGCAAAAATCAGATGGACAAGAATCTGCCGAAGGAGATGGACAAGACTCGAACGAAGAACATGCATATGGATATGATTCCATAGACGAATTTGCAAAACAAATGTCAGATAAACAAGCATTTGATGTTCAATATCCGTATGTAAAAGATATATGTAGCTAAATAAACATTGAATATTTGTTGTTGTTACCCTTACTAATGAAAAATAATATCAATATTTATTTAGTAATATTTTAATTTTTTTATTTAGTTTTTATCCTCTACTTTTCAGTTTCCTATCAATTCTAATATGTCTAATCAATTCATTTCACCTGATACCTCGTACTTAGCATCAAACCACCAACCCAATCCAAGGGTACTCTCGTCATTTTTTTCATCCTCTGTTACAAGATTTTGGTATTTCTTACAAGGTTTTGAAAATTGTAGTAGATCTCACAAAAAAATTACAAAATTGTGGTAGATTCAAAAATATTCCCTAATATAAATTTCAAATTTGATAAGTTAAAAAATTTGTAAAGTAAAAAATGTATTTTCAAGAATAACGCATTGGTGGTCTTTTTCAACGGAGCCGACCTTCATATCAAAGCAAGTGCCACTATCTCTCTTCGTAACCTTCACCAGCAACAACAATGCATTTGTTCCTCTCACCGATGTTGTGCATGCATGTCGTTTCTTCAAGATCAGAAATTGATCCTTGTTTTAAAGTCAATGAATATGGTGTTTGGATTTGGATCAGATCCTTTAGGGTTTTTCTAATATAATGCATCATAGGAGATCTCTTTTGCCTTTCCACACAGTCGATGACAAAAGCAACATCATTGATTGTGCTCGTTTCGGCGATATTAGTGGCTACAACTATCTATTTTACTCCACTTGCAAGTTCTTCAAATATTAACCTTTGTAGTTACTCAAAATAGAGTAAACAGTAAATGATAAATACGTTCTCCCGTATCCACTGACGACTTGGAGTTGGAGGAAAAGGATAAATGGGTCTGAAGGAGAAAAAGAAAGGAAAATAGGCCTGAGAAAATTTTATAATATATCATGTGGTAATTCGAAATTATTAGCAAAGGATAATGATGCCAACTAAATACATGCGTGCTCCAACTTTGGGACCAGCTCATCTAATCCCTATCTCTCTAAATAAGTGAGAAACAGAGAGATAAATTTTCCACTCCTATTTATCTCCTATCAGCTCATTTCAAATTTCAAACCTAAATCATTTTAAAATGAATTACAATTATGCACAACTTTAGCTACCGTACGTGCCGTCAATATTTAACTTTTCCATTAAAAAAAAATAACATATTTTGATAAGTTCTGTCAGATTTAAGATAATGAAATCACTATCAGTGCTAAAAAGGCTATAAAGTTTTTCATTAAAAACCACATTTTAGAAGTTCTTTTAGATTTAAAATAATAAATTTGATATCGGTGCCAAAAAAAAGCTTTACAATATCAAAACCCGGTACTCTTATTTTCAGTAGTTTTTTCATTAAGATGTCATTAAAACAACAAAAATGTATACATTTAAGAATTTTAAGACCACCAAAAATACATTCATATTACTACTAGATTCTTTGATATATATCCTTGTAAAAAAGAAACAGATACCATGATGTAACCACATACAGTATATAAGCAATTCCATAAATTATCATAATTTTAGACGACAGAAAAACAATATTCAAAACATTCTACTAACAATACAAATCATAAAAAGGAAAAAAAACTATAACATAGAAGAAGACTTGAAAAAGGGTAAGAAATAGTAAATTTAAATTTGATTATGGGAATATTTCCAAATATTATATTTCATTTGCCTCTCTGGAAATTAACAGGTGAGTTTGGCTTTTGACCCCACAAAATCTGTTACCTAATTTGTTAAAAAATAAAAATAAAAATTCCCAGCTATTTTCCAGCCTGTTTCTTTATCACCACTTTTCCATTTTTGTAGCTTTCTTCAAATACCTTCTTCTTCCTCTTCACCGTTTCTACTTCAAAAATTCTCTCTTAAACCCTAAATCATTAGGGGTTTACTGTTTAGTGTTACTTGCTTTGCTTAGCTCTCACTAATTGACATTCATCGAGAATTTAATCTTCAATTCAATGGATCCGTGCTCTTTCGTACGGATCATTATCGGGAATTTGGCCGTTAGGTTTCCGGGCTCACCGTCGTCGTCGTCGACTTCCTCATCGGGACCGTCTGTTTCGGATGCATCATCTGGTAATTGCTACTGTAAGATCAACTTCAAGAGTTTCCCACGCCAGATCGTTGCTGTTCCCGTTCTGTTGCGAACCGAGTCCGAATCGGAGTCCCGGTCTTGCTCCGGTAACGTCTCAGCCGTTGCTGCTTGCTTCAGTCTAAGCAAGTCTCAGATCGAGACGTCTCTCAAGAAGCCTAAATGGAGTGTCCTCTCCGTCGAGGTTTATTCACGCGTTGCGTCGTGTGGATTCGTCGCCGCTTCTGGTGAGAAGCTGATTGGTCGGTTCGAGGTTTCGCTGGATTTGAAAGCGGCGGAGACAAGGACGTGTTTGGCTCACAACGGCTGGGTTGAATTGGGAACTAAGTCGAAGAAGAAGAAGAAGTCCGGGTTGGATCCGGAGCTCCACGTTAGCGTACGGGTTGAACCCGACCCGAGATTTGTGTTTCAGTTCGGCGGCGAGCCTGAGTGTAGTCCTCAGGTTTTTCAAGTCAAAGGAAACACAAAGCAAGCTGTTTTCACTTGCAAGTTCGGATTCAGAAACTCAGGTGACCGGAATCTTAGTCCCAGGTCAGTAATCATCAATCTTTCACTTATCTAGCTTCTGATTAGAAACATAGCTTTTGAGATATATGCTTTTACTTAGGTTCTGACTATATAGGTTTAAGCTTTTTTTTTATTGTTGGAATTTGGGTTTATGCACGATTTGGGTAATTCCTTGTTAGATATTCATCACATTTCTGTTGTGATCTTAAGTGCTTTTGGTGTCAAAATTCTGCAGTTTATCGTCGTTGACCACTGGAAAGGAACAGTCTTTAAAGGAGAGAAAAGGTTGGTCGATAACGATCCATGATCTCTCAGGCTCACCAGTAGCTATGGCTTCAATGGTCACACCTTTCGTTCCATCTCCTGGTTCGAACCGCGTCACTAGGTCTAGCCCCGGAGCTTGGCTTATCCTCCGGCCTGATGGCTACACAATGAAGCCATGGGGTCGTCTCGAGGCATGGCGTGAGCCAGGCATCTCAGACGTTCTCGGTTACCGTTTCGAGCTTTTTCAAGACGGGATCGCTACTGCAACCTCCGCATCGTCGTCGATCAGTACAAAATTCGGCGGGAGTTTCCTCATCGACGGAACCACCACCACCACCACGGCTGCTTCTTTGACTAGCTTGGAAGGAAGTTTCGATCTTTCGTCCGGGTTGAGTACCGGATCATCAAGAACCAGTTCAGGATGCGGGTCGGATTTCGGGTTTCTTGTGCCTCAAGCGAAAAAAAACTTAGGGTTTGTGATGTCGACGACGGTGGAAGGAGTGGAGAAAGAGAGCAAGCCTAAGGTGGAGGTAGGTGTGAAGCACGTAACATGTAAGGAGGATGCGGCGACGCACGTGGCACTTGCTGCGGCGGTGGATCTAAGCATGGATGCTTGTAGGCTGTTCTCTCATAAGCTAAGGAAAGAGCTGAGACAGCAAAGCTGTATTGGTGTCGTTTAACGTTGATTGCTTTGTCGTTTTGACGTAGTTGTCCTCTTCCACTAGACGATTTTTTGGTTTCTAGTGGAAAGAAAACAAAATAAAAAGGAAAAGTATTTTGAATTTTATGTTAAAGGTTAGACTTTAGAGTCTTTTTTTGTTGTTGTTGTAGTCATATATATTTTATTACTATCTCAATATTCCTTCATACATATCAGAAGAAAGTAATCAAAGCATAGGATCAGAGCAGAGTAATCAAAACAGAGCAATAAAACAAGAGTATCAATTGAGAATGGAGTATCTTATTGTTATAAAAACTATAGTTTATTACAAGGCACATTCTTACTGCACTCGGAAAACATCAATGTATATAGCTTCTTCAAAACAAACATTGGAAACTCACAAGGGAGAACAAAACAGTATGCTGCAATCATTAGTCACACAACATGTAAACATTGTTGGAGGAAGGAACCTGATATACTTATCCATGACTCGGAAAGAATTGAGAAAATCTTACAACAATAGTGTTAAAGATTTTCTCTCTATCCTTTGCTGAAGAGAGTCTAGAACTGTGCGATTGAGCTTAGGATTTCCGCTTAAGTTTCTGCAAACAAAAAGACTGAATTGGTTATAAAAGAACAAAAAAAAAAGAAGATAGAGAGAAGGTGTTAATCACAGAAGCTCACATGAGTGTCAACAACTTCATATCAGCAAAAAACGTTGGAATCTCTCCTGATAAATCGTTGTTTGATAAATCCCTGCACATTGAAGAGATAAAGATTGCAGTGTTATTGTCCTTTTCTCACCGCGACAAACCATACCGACTGCTTAAAGTTTTTTGGTGTTAATTAAAGTTTCGGATGCTTACAACTCTCTCAACTTTGTTAGCTTGGATATTTCAGGGGTTATGGTGCCGGTCAATCCGCTCGCCGTCAAGTTCCTAATAAAGTATCCAAAAAAAGTTATAACTTGTGAAAAAATACCCAAAAATAAGAACCTTTTTGATGATGAACAAACACAACATACAAGGATGTGATAAACGGTGGCTCGGAGTCTGGATAACTGCAGTTTACACCTTCCCACCGATAAACTTGAGGAGCACATACATCTCCTTGCCAGCTTATCTTTCTGCTCAATCCATATGTTGTCTTGATGTTCATCATAGCAGAAACTAATCACCATTAATTCAAAGAACCAGACAAAGTAAAAAAAGACAGATAATCTTGGTTATAACTTAAAGAACAGGTTTTTAAGTTAACTTACCTTCATTTTGGTCTGTCTCAAGCTGTAGAAAGTCCAAGACTTTATAAATCTCGAGGCCGTTGATAAGAGGAGGAAGAGTCGAGTTACTGGTCATCTCGAAAGTGAAATTGAATTTCCCATCTGGAGAACTCACAGCTCTTGGGTTGTATATAAGTTGTTATGCTACGTTTTGGAGGATTAAACAAGTTGAACCAAAGTAAGCCACCATTGTAAGTAATGTTGAACTGTCTAGTCTCATTAGCTTCAAGATTCTGGACTTCGGCGAAATGCATGTATATATATGACTGTGCAGTGATGTCATCGAGAGTCCACTTTAAGTTCAGAGTCCGACTAGCATTTGCAGGGATCATAGCGGTTTCCGCTGCGACTTGAGGCACATTGTAGAGGTTAGTTGTATCCACAGGAAGGTCTGTGCTTATCGACGTCGTTTTGTCACCAAAGTATGGCGCCCAGATTCGGTCATGGACTGCCTTCCCTCGCGAGTGTGATTGTCAGTGATAATTTAGGAGCGGATATCCAGAGTTCGTTGCATAAACCGACTAATATAAGCAGTCTTGCAGAAATCAATGAAAAAAAACAATAAACAAAGAAATAGAAAACGACAAAGAGGAGAATGAGTAAATCTTGTTTTTTTGTAGTTGTAGTTGCTGAGTCTTGCTCTGTTAAAACGAAAGGATACAAAAACTATTAGCAATCCTAATTTTCATTTATTTTTTGTTTATAAGTTTCTTATTAAAAAAAAAATAACTCAATCGGCCTTATTATACGTTTTAGAAGTCTCGAAACTATTAGTAGAAGTCTAATTTTTTTTAATTATTGTTTTTGTTCAAGTAGTCTAAATTTTGCTGCATGACTTGAACAAAAACTATTTATTATGGTTAGTCAATGAACACAAACCGTATAGTATCGATTCAACTAGAACAAGCAAAAGACAATTTCAACTGAACTTAACTGAAATCTTTTCATAAGTACTAACTAATTATGTTTTTGTCTATCGGGTTGGGTCAAACCATAATTTTTGTCAATTTCTTTCTTTAACAGATTTAAGCCTTTTACAAAATACCTCTTTTACTTTCCATCTGTCCTTCACTTTGAATTTGTAGAAACCAAAAGTTAATCATGTCTCTAGTTTTTTTTTTTTAAATAATCATGTCTCTGCTTGTTGTGCACTAGATGGAATTTATTATTGCAATCAAGTTCTCTACTTCATTCACCAAGAAATCTTGAACAAAAATATTTCCTTTTATATTGTTCTACAAAAAAACTTTGAATACCAAACATCTCAAAAGATTCAAAACAGAGTAATCAAAACAAAGGATCCGAGCAGAGTGATCAAAACAGAGCAACCAATAGTTTATCGAACAGAGCCCCAAAACATTATCCACATCAGTTTTGAATTTTCGGTTGAAAAAGATTGTAATATATATCTTCAGAATGTATCATGCTCACATGTGATGAATACTTAGAATTAACGGTCCATTGTCTTGAGACAACATTCGCCCCTACTCTACTATTTTTTAAGTAGTTTTTATTTATTTTATTTTGTATTTACCTAATTAAGTCTCCTTCTTTACACTCAAAACTTTTTTTTTATATTAAAGAAATCATACAGTGAATGGAGATTGGTACAAGTGGGTAGAGTTTGCTATCCAAACTAATATTTATACACTATGAATGTCCCATTTAACGTTGTAAACGGCGGATGATCACGGCCATGCTCATGGATATGCATCATATGTAAATAAATAAACATTGACGTTAAATCTATATATAAACCTTCAATTTAAATACAAATATACATGACAAATCGGCCTATCTAGAAAAAGAAGACGAAATCTCAATCTATATTTGTTTTGTTTATAGAAATTGATATTTAAAATAACAATTTTCCGTGAATATAATTACAAGGATTGCCAAATTTTAAAATTTAAAAGAAAGTTTTGTTCACAAAGCTCATACAAAATTCGTTAGATTTTCTCCTTTTTCACTTGCTGTCACGTTAATTTCTGCGTACTATTATTATTCTATTTTTTGCTTATTTGATTTCTTGCCCTTTCTTGTATAGGGATTCGGGACCAACTAGATCTAGCTTAAGATTGCTTAATAGTGATAAAGTCATGATAACCCTTTCTTGATCATTTTACTTCACCAAATTTCTTCAACATAAAGTTAATCTTTAAAAAAGAAGAAAAGTCAATTCCCCAATGTCAATGTTTCCCAAAACCACTAGCTAACCTTGAGCATATAATGCCTATATAAATGAGACCAAATCATCATATACTTCTCATACTTACTCACAAGTCACAACATAAACAATATATATATCTCCCTCTTAAAAACAATCATCAACTAAATCAAGAATACGATAATGTCTGCTTTCAAAACCCTATCACTCATAATCCTTGCGGTTAGCTTTCTGGTTATTGCATCCAACGCTCAAAACACTCAACAAGACTACCTAAACGTTCACAACGCCGCCCGTTCGCAAGTTGGAGTAGCGAACGTCGTGTGGGACGCAGCGGTCGCAACCTATGCACTGAACTACGCAAACTCTAGAAAATCCGACTGCAACCTCGTGCACTCGAACGGACCATATGGAGAAAACCTAGCCAAGGGAAGTAGTAATACGTTCTCGGGCGTATCAGCCGTGAATCTTTGGGTCAAGGAGAAACCTTACTACAACTACACTACCAATTCTTGCACAGGTATCTAACATCTTACTTCCTATAAATTACACACACAATATTAAATATTGTAAACCATTTTTACTAATCTTTTTTTTGAAATAACATTTACTTTTTTTTACTTGAAATTTTTATTTTTTAACGTATAACTTTAGATAAATATTCTGAGATCACTCATTTATTGTTAAGAATTTCAATATAACTAAAAATATTATAGATATTTAAGACTTTATTGTAATTGAAAAACAACAGGAGGACAACAATGCTTGCATTACACGCAAGTGGTGTGGAGAGAGTCGGTGAAAATAGGGTGTGCTAGGGTTCAATGCACCAATACTATTCCTGGTTGGTGGTTCGTCACTTGTAACTATGCCGCACCCGGTAACTACATCGGAGAGTACCCTTACTGATCCTGGTCACTAAATAAATTAATATATAATAATAATTAATTAATTAATTCTGAATAATTTGAATTACTGTTTATTAACAATATAAAATCTTGTTTAATATCAAGATGTAATTATTTATGGTTTTCACATAAAGAGGTTGTAAGGTTTGCTTTCTTTTACAATTACTCAAATGTTGTTTTTTTTGTTCTTTTCTGTTTATGTAGCGAGAAAGTTTGTTCTACTCATAAAATGAAATTAATTTCCTTTTTAAACATAAATTTACTTTACACTGTAAGCCAAATTGCAGGAAAACCAAAGTTCAAATTTCGGCAATAATTCATTTTCAGTTTTGATTTGTTAGGAAAAGACAAAACTAAGCCGAACTGAACCTACCTGACATCGGTCCAATTTCGGCAATAATTCTTTCAACCAAGTTTTTGACTCAAATCCAAGAATAATCAGTTCATCTTGTAAATCGGAGTCTAGCATATAAAATACACAAAAAAAAAAATTCATGTTTTAGAAGGAAAAAAATAACATAATTTTCTTAAAAGTATAAATTTCGTAACATAAACAATTAAAGAGCAAAAAATTTTACAGAACAAATGTGTTTAGTGAATTCCCCATAACAATAATTGGGATGAGGGGAAGAAACATTAGGCCTAGCATGTTAGCTTTTACTTGAATTACTCTTAAACCACTTTTGTTTTTTTTTTTAATATAGATTTTATTGATGCTTTAAAGTCTTATTATAACAAGAACTCTATATAGAGTAATATATTGTTCATTCCTTTTAGTTTTTCAAATTCTTCCTCCGCTTTCCATTTTTCTTGTTTATTTTCTTCCTAATTTAATTTCTTGCTTGACTTCTTTCTTCTTTCTTCTTTGATTTTTCTTTTCCCCAATTTTTCTTATAGGGAAACGAATCTATTCCAAACAACCATCGATCTCCACCATCCAACCCTTGGTATCTTTAACAATGCCCATCTGAATATTGGTTAACATCAAGTGAAGCTTCGTAGACAATGCTTCTTCTCCTGTCATGTATTTTATCCTGCAGTCAAAGATAGAAGCAAACATTAACTAACCGGAGAGTTGGAAAGATTGAAGATTTAATGAAAGTGTCTTCTAAGTTTTATTATAAATAAAAAACAAAATTAATCACTTTTTGTCATGGAAGGTCACGGTTTCGACAGCTTTAACGACCACTGCAGTTCCCGTGCAGAAAACTTCTTCTGCCTCTAACAGCTCCTCCACTGAAACATCGCGTTCTTGAACCTGTGATGCATTGTGAATTCACAGTTTATCTTTGAATCTTGAATCCGTGAAAATGGCTACTTACGAAAGGGTATTATTATATAGCGCTGGAACCTGGTAGCCGATATCACGGGCTAGCTCGCTTATACTTTTCCTTGTGATTCCAGGTAAAATGGTTCCCAAAGTTGCTGGAGTGGACACAATGTTTCCCTGTAAATTGAATGATTACGAATAAGTTTATGAAAAGGAATCCAGAAAGTTTGAAACCTTCAATATTATAATATGCGATAAATCTTTGAATTCTTTACCTTGACAATGAAGATGTTACAAGTAGAAGCCTCTTCGATGTTCTTACCAGTTGCCGCATCGAGGAACAAAACATCAGAGAAGCCCGATGAGTTTGCGTCGCGCAACGATTTCACAACCTTTCAAAAAGATCCGAAAAGATATAAAAAAAAAAAAAACTTGCTGCCATAGATATTAATTTATGGTGTCTCTTTAACTTACTGGTGAATAGTTTGTGCAGCTCTTGACACCCCCGGTTCCACCGGAGTGGGCTCGGCGATGCTCATGATCAACTTTGAGGTTCAAGCCTGAGCTTGCCTGTAAGACGACAGACAAACCAATTTGAAAGTCTTTGATTTAGGCAGCATATCGTATTAGAAAAAAGTACAAGAAGTGCTAGTGCACATGGTCTACAAAAAAAGTGCACATGGTCTACAAAAAAAGATAACATTATTGATATTTTAGAGCCCAACGAACTGTTGGTTTCAGAGTGTATATTTGAATAACAAAAAAAACCTCACCTTTGGGTAATTTCCAACGGGAGATACGTAAATGAGGAATGTATATTCAGGTGCTGAAGCTATTCCAAGGACAGCACCACTGCCTATAAGCAGAGGCCTAATATACAAAGCTCCTTTACCTGGAGGAGGAACCTAAAACCGAAAAATCTATAAATGTTAACAAGTGAACAAATGGAATTAGAGATATATACATTGGTCCATGGTCCATACCCATTTCTTGTTGGCAAGCACAGTTTGCTTAACTGCTTCTACGAATTGGTCCACAGAAGGAGGTGTCATACAATACCTATCCGCACCTGTTTGCATACGAAGAGCGTTTTGGTCTGGCCGGAAAATCCTAATATGCCCGTCTTCTGTCCTGTAAGCCTTGAGGCCTTCAAATAGTCCCTACAAATCCAAGCCAAGATTAAATGCGTAAGAGTATTTAATCTAGATAACTTGAGAAAAACCGGTTGGAAAAAAAGGTTTTAATTTGATTAAATGGTTCCGAATCCGAATCCGAATCAGGTGGGGCAAAAATTAATGCATAAACCTGGCCATAGTTGAGAATCCCAGCACAAGGGCTAATTGAAATGTCCCCATAAGGAACAGTCTTCCCTTCTGAAAAGCTCTCTCCTTGTTTGCATTTCGCCACATACATATAATCTGTTGGAGTCAGGGCGAATTCAAGCTCTCCCCATTTCACATTTGCGTACTTTTCATCTGCTTCACTGTTTTAAATATAATGCATGCCATGCCACCAATACCAACCCCAAATGAGTAAAAATGTTTTGAATTAACTGATCACAACTACTGACCAAGATCGATAAACCCAAATCAAGATACTTATAACAAATAAAGAAAGAAAGTAATATTTTTTTAACCTTGTAAGAAGAGGTGATGAACAAGGATGCTCAGAAGGAGCCATTGGATAGACTAAGACAAAGAAAGCAAGCAAGTAGTTTGAGCTTTGGAGGTTTGATGTGCTCTGAGGACGACTCATCTCACCTCCTTTTATAGGGGCAACAACAAACAAACCCATAAAAAAAAAATAAAAGCTTTGTTGACATTCACTCTTTTGATGGATTTGTTTGTTAGCTTAGTGATTAGTTAGTTAATCATGTATACTAATCACACCTGTATATAAGGTCGTTTGTACAGTTACCATTCATTAATGAGACTTTTATTCATTCTCTTAAATATATTATTTATATATGTTACTATGTATGAATATGTGATATAATTATAAATTTTTAGTATTTTTTTTAATAAATATGAATCGATCGTTCAACAAAGTTCATGTTATATATTTTGTTCCACTACAAACTGCCACCGCAAACGTTCGGAGTACATATTTTTTTGGTTTAGAGCATTTTAAAATAATAAAACTAAACAATTAAGACCATCTCCAACCCAACTCTAAATCTCACTCTAAAATAGAGTTTAAAACAAAATTCTCTCCAACTCCACTCTATATCTTACTCTAAAATAGAGTAATTAATAGGATTACTCCAAATATAGAGTAACAAATAGGTTTACTCTATTTTTTTAGTCATCACTCTATTTTAGAATAAAAAATAGTGTGGGTTTAGAGTAAAATCCAACTCTATTTTAGAGTTATTCTAAAATAGAGTAAAAAATAGAGGAATGAGTTGGAGATGCTCTAAGAATTTTATAATTGGTTTCGCAGCCGTTCCGTTCATAAATATAGCGTCTGCGGATGACTACGAGAAAATTAATCAAACTTTGAAAAATGACCAATTTTGTTAAAACAAAACCCGGATCTTTAACTTATATATACATTTTAGAATCAGTGGTCCATATCACATGCAGCTTATGTAGGTTTTGTTTTATTTAGCCAATTGCCAACTATTTTTTTTTTTTTTGATCAGAAAATTGCCAACTATGTTTTTTTTTTTTGATAAACTTGCGGGACTTTAATTTATATATATATACTCCAAGCGGCCAAGCCCACAAGGCTACAACTATAAAATACAAGGTGCCTATGCACATGTTAAAGAGTTGTATGTATCATCTGAAAAATGTCTACATATTTAGTTTTTTTTTTATACAAATTTAATTTGCCACGAAATACATTTTTTGTTAGATAATGTATCGTTAATTATTATTATTTTTTTTTTTGAATTGAATGTTAAATTTATTCAAACCAAAAAGACTTTGTTTACATCAAGTGCATCAGATTTTCCAGAGATAAAGTAAAATTACAGAGGAGAGTTACTAACTACGAGCAATAAACCACTTCACAAGCGCGTCTTCATACCGAGAATCCTTCGTCCGGATAGTGCTTATGCGGTTTCGCACAGTTTTGTCGATTAGCCGAGATGCTGAAGATCTTATATCTCCATGCCTTCGGCAATTGCGTTCTTTCCAAATGAGTGATAGGGAAGTTTGAAACACATACCGGAGGAGGAAGCCTTCAATATGTGGGAGTGGTGGGTCTGCGACTAGAGCGATTATAGACTATAATCCCAATCATAGACCAGGTGCTGATGAAGTAGACCTCCTACCAGAGCCGTCCATATCTCTCTCGAATATGCACATTAAAAGAAGAGATGGTTGCGCGTTTCATTATAATTCACACAAAGGACACATTCCCCTGAGATCCCTGGATTCCAAAAACGCATTCGATCAGCCGTGGTGAGACGATTATGTGCCGCAACCCAAGCCATGAATGCGAACTTTGGTGTTGATGAGAGCACCAAACCCCACTTGACCAATCAACCTTGTCCTGAACCAATCTTAGTTGAGACCAAGTTAGTTATTAAATTAAGAGTCACGATTTGTAAGTTGTGTCTTTTCATTAAGAGTCACGTTTCCTCAACACAATGTTTCGTTGTGTATAAGTATAGATCGAGTCTAGTCTCTAAACATAACACAGAGAGTGTAATTCAATCAAGTCAATAAAGGTTAAATTACATTCATACTCTGTTTTTTTCTTCATCATCGTAAAACACACAATAAATATCAACATGTCTCACCTTTTGTGGGTTTGTAGTCTCACCGGTTTCGCTTCTTTTTGAACCGGCTTTGTTCCCGGAAGGGCTAAGTCCCTTGCCGGCTTTGTGTATCTTTTGGTTTAAAATTATCACAAAAAGAAAACGAAAACCCTTAAATCCTAAAGCGGTTACGTAATGACATCAACTAGCTAGTCTTTCAAAGAGACCGTACGTAATCCCAAAATTTAAGGTGTTTATTGTGAACTTTTGCTTAATTAATTCTAGTGTATATATATACTCGATCATAATAAATTTACAATAATGAATTACAGAGTTACCGCAAGATATGTACGCAGATATTGGCAGAATAGATCAGGATTCATACATACAAGAGTGCAAGTTCAACGCGAGAATAACAGATCTATTGAAGATGTGGTAGTGGTACATACACATAGTCGTCTAAAATTATTAATTTTATAAGCTATGTGCAATCATTTTGTTGAAAGTATATTTGTTATGTTAAGAATTTTTTTTTTCAACCGGGACTATGTTCCACAACTCATGTTTCACATGGTAAAAGACGCTTTGGGCATACATTTGCTTTTATAATTTGCAAAATATGTATGATAAAATTACAATATTATGGTTTCATCTGAATGTAAACACAAAAAGTAAAAATCAGTCGGTTGTAACTGATTAATATTACAATTGATGTCGAATCGGTAAAATTAGGGTCTTTAATTGAATTATCCAATCTAACAGCAACAATGACAGTTTGGCCGAGTGGTCTAAGGCGCCAGATTTAGGCTCTGGTCCGAAAGGGCGTGGGTTCAAATCCCACAGCTGTCAGTGATTTTTACTTTTCTTTTCATATTTCTTGAAATGGACGATCCTAGTCCTTTATTAAACGATGCCGTATAAGATCTTAGAACTCTGATCATAAAAGACGTGCAAAACAAAGAAAACACACACTAAAAAGAGAAAAGATAACACATTGAGTAAAGCGAATTTGCATCAGCTTTTCAAATCTCTTCTTCTCAACCTTGACAACGATCAATCTCCACCATCCATCCTTTGGTATCTTCAACAAGACCTATTTGGATACTCGTCAACATCGAGTGAAGCTTCGTTGACAATGCTTCTTCTCCTGTCCTGTATTTTACCCTGCGGACCAAGATAAATATGACCCGAAATCAACATTAAGTAACCCGAAAATAAAAAAGATTGAAGATCTGATGAAAGGGTTGGCAAAACTAGTCACTTCTTGTCATGGAAGGTCACAGTTTCGACAGCTTTAACGACCACTGCAGTTCCCGTGCAGAAGACTTCCTCTGCTTCTAGGAGCTCCTCCACTGAAACTTCGCGTTCTTGAACCTGTGATGCATTGTGAATTCACAGTTTATCTTTGAATCTTGAAAATTTCTACTTACGAAAGGGTATATATTACTATATAGAGCTGGAACCTGGTAGCCGATATCATGGGCTAGCTCACTTATGCTTTTCCTTGTGATTCCGGGTAAAATGGTTCCTGAAGTTGGTGGAGTGGACACAATGTTTCCCTATAAATTGAATGATTACTAACAAGTTAATGAGAAGGAATCCAAAAGTTTGAAATCTTCAATATCATATGTGATAAATCTTTAAACTCTTTACCTTGACAATAAAGATGTTACAAGTAGAAACCTCTTCGATGTTTCTACCAGTTGCCGCATCCAGGAACAAGACATCAGAGAAACCCGATGACTTTGCTTCGACCAATGATTTCACAACCTTTCAAAATTTGTACAAGAAGAAATCAGAGAACTAGATATTTCATTAACTTGTTTCCATGGATGATATATTTCTGGTGTCACTTTACTTACTGGAGAATAGTTTGTGCAGCTCTTGACACCGCCCGTTCCACCTGAATGGGCTCGGTGATAGTTATGATCAACTTTGATTTTCAAGCCTGAGCTTACCTAAAAGACAAAGACAGACAAACCGGTTTAACAGTCTTAACTTTAAAAAGCCTTTAGGAAGAGTTTACTCCATTGAGTATTCAACAACACACAAACCCACCTTATGGTAATCTCCTACGGGAGATACATATATGAGGAACGTGTAATCAGGTGCTGGAGCAACTCCAAGGATAGCACCACTCCCTATAAGCAGAGGCCTTATATACAAAGCTCCTTTACCCGGAGGAGGAACCTAAAACCACACATCCATTACACACTTTAGCGACTTCTAGAGAAATGGGCAAATTATGATCAAGAATCATATCAAATGGAATTAGAGACACATTGGTACATAGTCCATACCCATTTCTTGTTGGCAAACACAGTTTGCTTAACTGCCTCGACGAATTGGTCCACAGAAGGTGGTGTCATACAAAGCCTATCCGCACCTGTTTGCATACGAAGAGCGTTTTGGTCAGGCCGGAAAAGCCTAATCCGGTCGTCTTCTGTCCTGTAAGCTTTTAGACCTTCAAATAGTCCCTACAAAGCCAAACCAATATCAAAATGTTTTCTCTCAAACTCTCATACACTAAAGTTATAAGCTTTTGCCTCCCGAGTTTGTAATCAAGAGATTAAAAGCTTATAATTTCTGAATCCTGTTCTAATTAATCCCAAAGATCCTATAATCCAGTGAGATTTGACAAGCTTGCACAACCGTAGAAAGCAAATTAACATTGATTTGGTGAATAAGAAACTATAGGTTTATAAGTGGTTATAAGAATCAAGATAACAAAACCTGGCCATAATTGAGAATCGGAGAACAAGGGCTGATTGAAATGTCCCCATAAGGAACAATCTTTCCTTGTGAAAAAGTCTCTCCTTGTCTGCATTTCGCTACATACATATAATCTGTCGGAATCAGAGCGAATCCAAGCTCTTCCCATTTCACATTCGCATATTTTTCATCTCCGTCACTGTTTAAATTCAGTGCATGCCACCAAAAAACAAAAACACCCAAATGAGTAAAAAAATAATTGTAACTAAATGACACGAAGAGACACGAGATACCCAGATCAGGAGATTCAGGTTACTAATATTAAAACAAAAAGATTCATCTTTCATGAAAAGATGATATTTTGAACCTTGTGAGAAGAGGTGATGAAGAAGACTGGACAGAAGGAGCCATGGATGGACAGTGGAAGTGAAGCAGAGAGGCGTGGAGCGGTCACGTGCTTTAGGCTGCAGGAGGGGCTTGGCTTATCACGCGTCTTTTTATAGCGACAACAACAAACAAACCCTTTGATTCCTTGTGAACACTTATTATTTTTTTAATTGCGTAGAATCTTCAAACTATGTATTAAATTAAACTATTAAAGGCTGATGGCTAAGGACTATAATAAACTAGAGTGGCCGCTCTTTGTTGATAAATTAGTGACCGGTCTTTAATTAGGTGAAAATAGTCATGGCATTCGATATTAGTTTCTGAGATGTTTACGATTTTGTCAATTAAAAACTTTTTTTGGTAGATTAAAGATTATATAAGAAAAAGATGAGAAATAAATATATTTTTCAGTACAATCGTTCTCCTCAGAATGTATGTGATAGATAACTATATAAACTTTGTTATTTCCAAAAAAAAAAAATTATATAAACTTTAACGTAACAAAGTTAGACGGTAAAAAAAAGAAGTAAATTAGTATTTCTATAAGAGTAATTCTTTAAAATACTACACTTTTAAAATTTTTTTCCAAAAATACCAAAATAATTTTTTTTAAAAAAAAATACCATAACTATACTTTTGTTTTCAAAAATACCATAAAACTAAAACCAATTTTTAAAGATTTAGAATTTAATTTTTTTTATTTGGATTCACTAATTTGGATTTAGGGTTTAGTTTGGAGGGGTTAGAGTTTAGTTTTGGAGTTTAGGGATTAGTTTCGAGGGTTTAGAGTTAATTTTTAATTTTGTGGTAGTTTTGGAAACTAAAACTAATGATGGTATTTTTTTAAAAAAAAAATTTGTTATAATATTTTTTGAAACAAAACTTAAAAAAGTGGTATTTTTGAGAATTGCCGTATCTATAACTTGTATATTCTATTCAACCCTTCCTTTTTTATACCGAAAATCTGTTTTTTTTTTTTTTTTTTTTTTTTTTTTTTTTTTTTTTTTTTTTTNTTTTTTTTTTTTGTTTTTTTTTAATTCTGTACCGTTTTCGACTATGGAATTTTATCAAAAATAATATTAAACATTTGGGGAAAATTAACGAGTAAAATCATCTAAAATCAGATCAGGAGCTGAATTTATCATCCCGGTTTACTGTAGAAATCTCAACCTTTATGCTTTTCTCCATATTTTCTCGATTCTAGCGACGGAGGATTCTGTCGCCGGACTTTCGGCTTCGTAGACTTCTTCCGGTACCGTCGTCCTGCTGATATCTCTGTTTTTGTTGTCACGGACACAAGGTAGAAGCTCAGTCTCTGTGAATCTGACTGTGAACGAGATATTGCCTTCGTTCGGAATGAAATTTCACGAATTGGTTCTATGATCTGCGCGATTCGCATCGTATTCTCTCTGGATCTGAGTTCTGGTTGAAGTAATTGATTGCCATTCTTCAGCTACTTTCTGCCAATTTTATGTTTGGAAGGAACCTTGAATCGGGTTTTCCTGCTGCTCCAACTCAATTCAAGTAACATAACCATTCTGATTATCACGCGTAAGTCATCTTCTTCTACCTTAAGAAACCCTAATTTCTGGGGCTCTGTACGACTGCACAGTTTGTCACCCCCTCAGAATCGTCCCTGGATCTATGGAATTTGGAACCAAGCATTGTGGATTGCGAGCCTTTCTTTGTTCATGATGATTGTTTTGCTTGCTCTCAATGCTACATTTGAAGCATTTTCTATAGATTTTAAATAAAAGGTTTGCTGATCTGGTTTCTGAACGCTTCTTCCGTCAATTTGGCAGGGTTTATGCCTAATCAAACTGTCCTCAGGAATTTAGTTAAGCTAGCTTCTATGGTTTGCTTGGTGCCTCCGGCTGAATAGCTGTATCTGTTAAGGAACGCAGCCATTGAAGCGATGTTATCATCAAGGTTTTCATTTTTGGGGATCGGCAGTTCAAACGAAGTTAATGACTCTTTGGGTGTTTCTGGAAGCCAGCTCAAACCAACTCTAAGTGTGCAAACGGATAAAGATGTGTACAGGCCTGGAGATTCCATATTTGTAACTATTGAGGTTGGTAATTCTCCTCTCAGGGATCATGAGAACGGGGCTAATCCCTCATTTTTGGTTGAAAAGCTTAGTTTTGAGGTAAAAGGAGTAGAGAAATTGGAGATTCAGTGGTTTTTTACTCAAAAGCCATCACCAGGAAGCAAAGGACGACGAGGTATTCAAGGAGCTTTTGTTACTGAAACTGTTGTATGTTATATCAGTTTGTGGAGATTTTCAATTTTTGATGCTTTTGAAAATCTTGATGTTACACGCATAGACATACATACACCCACACATATTCACACTTGGGAAAGTAGGCTTGTATCTGACTAACTTCTGGGGTCTGGCCTGTGAGGATGACTATGGGAAATAAAGAGAAATAGTTGAGGAAAAGAAAAAGAAGAAAACAAAATCAAGGAGAAATAGCTATTAAAGTTATATGATTTTTCTTTGTGTGTTTCCTTAACTTCCAAGATTTTAGCCTTTTATGTTTCTTTCTTCAGAGACATTATGCATATTGCATTCAACTCGTGATGTTCACTGCACCTGAATAGCATTTATGAAACTTAGTTGCCTCCAGAGGTATATACTATTGCGGTACTTGCATAAGTGTTATATTACAAAACATAAGTGCTTCATTGTTAGGCCTTTTTCTTGATCCTCACAAGTTTAAGGGAACAAAACTATACTAGGTTCTGTGCCATCTACGTGTACTTTTGTATTGATGTGCTAATCATATATTTTTCTTTGAAATATTCAGGTGAACACATCTTCCTAGACAGTTCAACACCATCCTTGATTTCAAATCAACTCCTATCCCCTGGTGCTAAGATGACATGTAATCTTACCTGAATCCTTCCTTTAATACTATAAGGATAATAACATAGACTATGCTTGATGCTGATGGCCAAGGCTTACCATGTCAATCTTTTGAGCTCACAGGCTTCTTTGTTTGTAATTTCCATCTACAGTAATGGTTCGAGCTATACTCCCACATATTATACCACCTTCTTATAAGGGTGCTACTTTACGTTACCATTACTATATCAAGAGCACATTAAGCGGAAGATTGATGTCACTAGAAAACAGTCAATTTTACAAAGACTCGACAGAAGATTTCATCGAAGTGGTTAGTACTTTCTGTGTTCTCTTTAGGTGTTATAGGTGCAATACATTGTGTTTTATTTACTCTGGTTGCTTGAATGCATTATATTTTCTATTCTCCTGTGTAGAGAACATATAAACTGGGATAAACCCAAACATTTGTAGCTATCTTGTAAAGACTTAATTTTCTAGAAGAGAGTGTAAGATTGAACTCACAATGTTTCTTACTAAGTGCTAAGCCAGGCGTCTCCTGGTTTATAGCCTGCTTGATGCCTAATTGATAGGACTAATAGGAGAATCACACAACTTTGTATGAGTCATTCAACATTCTTAAATCATCTAGCTTGTTGTTTCTCTGTGGCGATGGAATGGAGATGCACCAGGGTTTCTGTGCAAAGTATGAGGTTGAAGCATGAGGTATAAAGCATAGGTTAGTCTAGATGTTCTTGGAAAAAATTCCGGTGTCTCATGTACGTACTTCGTTTTCTTTGGCCGATTTGTCACTTGAGTGAGTTTAGTAGTTTGGTCAGTTGATAAATCAAGCTTTTCTTTATTTGGCATCAAAATAATTTTTTGTCCCAAATATTGGATGCCGTGATTCTGGAGTGGGTCTATGAGTGGTTATATGTCATAACTGAAATTCAATTTACATGCCTCCTATGTCTTAATGCTTGATAGAAAATATTTAAGTGAATGCATTTGAGGTTAGCCTGTTATGGCTCTTGTTTTTCTGAATATAATCTATTTTCTCCTTTTGCAATTATATTTTTGTAATTGAAGTCGGCATAATATTGACACCTGTAATCCTGTTTTTATTTACCAACAGGAGACTCGAATCCCAATACAGGTATGGGTAATTCAGAAGAACAACGGGTTGCTATTAGAGGAAAGTCAAACCGATGGTAAGCTTTGCTCTAAAGTTTCGAATTGGGAATTTCAAAATCTGGATTCAGGTTTCAAACTCTGTTTATTCATTAGCAGTGCAACCTGATGGGGCTCTTACATTTTCTCTCAGGGATTGTTCCAACCAGTACCATTCAGACAGAAATATACTGGAAAGAGATGGATGGAGACTCAGAATGGGTATGGCATGCGCACAACTGCGCCATTTAAAGTTTATCTTCTTTAGTATTGCTTTTACAGTTTTTTGTATACCTATTGTTTTCATTTGCATGCTGGTCAACATAAGAACAATGAACCAAATGCATTTAATGCAGACTAGAGCAAATGACGCATATGATAGTGGTGAGGATGGATATGACAGTTCACGTGATGAGATCTCGTCTGTTTCTTCCTATCACAACAAAGGAAATTTAAACAGAGCCTTTGGCAGTTCATTGTCCTTGAATTCTGGACCACGATTATCAATGAAAGACGCATCATATATTGAAGGTGTTGGATCATCTCCAAAAATGGTGCTTTCTCACTTATCAGCTGCCGTGGTGTCTTATGATTCTGGAACTGGTAAGTGTTAATGTGCGTGTAATTGCCTAAAAGAGCATTTTTCCTGGCTCACTGAGAATGGCATGAGTTCACATAGCCTCTCTGCTGTTTGCCGAAGAGATTAGAAAAGGCTTACTTCGTAAGCATAAGTGTTTCTGTCTTTAGTAGAAGGCTGGTTTGGTTTCAAACAAATGCTGAACATAGTACCGGAGATGCTATTTTTCGAAAAATACTCCATTATCTATTTTGTTCGTCAGCTCTATAAATATTAAACTGGTGAGCAAGGAAGAGATTACTGAAGAATACTTCCATCTTTTTCCTACTAGATGGCTTTTCGCCTGATAAATCATCAACTTCTATGATCCCGAGCCAACAACCCAAGCAGACAAATGGCCCAGGAGCATCTATGTCACCTGAAGCTGGAGCTGGAGAACCCCTTCCATGTAAACTAGTCTACTCTCTTAACCTTCTCCCATTTTGTAGTCTTTGTTTGTCTGTTGATTCTGCAAGTAGCACCTTATCCAGTCTAATCATTTTCTTGCAGCAGAAGGATTTACACGAGGAAGATCTTACAACATAAGAATGGATGACCAAGTCCTTCTAAGATTTTCCCCGAAGAATGCTGACTCGACTTATTACTTCAGCGATACTGTAATGGCAATTTCATTTATTTTCACATTCTTTCATAACATTTCCTGCATTTAGTAAGCGGTTCCTCCAATGGTAATTGTTTGCAGATTGGTGGAACTCTTACTTTCTTCCACGAAGAAGGAGCTAGAAGATGCCTCGAGGTAAATCCATGAAATATATATATAATTTCTGGTGTATAATCTAAAGTTGAGGCTATATATCAAGGTCTGTTAAATTTGATGATCAATATCCGTTTCCAGGTCTCAGTTACACTAGAAACTTCAGAGACAATAAACAGGAGATTTGTTCATCCGTCTAGGAGAAATTCTCTGACGCATACTAAGGTACACATCAGCGGACTATAATTTGTGCAATGGACCTTGTTTGTTGTTTTTTTTCCGCTACTGATATTTAGATGATATGGCTCTGCGATTAAGATCTTTATTACTACGTTGTCTTTTTTTTCTAATGTTTTATTTTTCTCAACAGGTCCAAAGCGATCACCATGAGGTGGTGGCAGACCTTATTCAGACGAGCTTTCTTTTTTCGATTCCCACAGATGGTCCAATGTCGTTTACTACACCCCGTGTTTCTGTGCAATGGAGTCTACGGTTTGAGTTCCTAACTACCCCCAAGAATGTGGACTTGAGCAGGTATTACTCCCAATACTCGAAAAAGCGGATTTCAGATTTATTCATTCTCTGGTTGAGCCTTTTGAAGTGGTTGAAGTCAGTTTCTGGTTGTGTAATTTAATTACAGGTATGAACATCCGTTGTTAATCCCGGAAAGGGAAAAAAGCGATTGGGTTCTTCCGATCACGGTGCATGCACCACCACCCCGAACATCAGCTACTCAAAACCAAGGCGACAAGCTCTTTGCTTTGGAGCCTTCTTGGATTCGTAGCTAAACACACGCTTTGGTAATATTCATTTTGGTAAAGAGTTTCTGGTCTCAGTCTAGCTCACCTTCATGCGATATAATTTTTCTTTTTCTTTTTATGGGGAAGTTTACCACAAACTTTTTTTTTTCATTTAATATCCTTTAAGATTTATACTAGTTTATCAAAAATAAATCGATCATCTTCTGGTTTGAGAGAGAGATTTAAACCTTTAACCAAAAATGGTTTCTTATTTTAAATGGCTATCTATCTAGAATCGATTTCATCAAAAATAATTTGAATACTAATTTTTGGATATTGGAAAGTAAGTGAAAATTAGGCTCCATTTTCGTAGAAGGCGAATTATATACATTGGCTGCTTTAGGTGCATATGTGCCTGATGGGCCAATACTTGAAGCCTCTTTTCCACCTGATTACGTTAAAAAGGCGCGTGAGAAGCAGAAAACTTGAGTTTCTTTTTCTGTATGCTGCTATATTCAAATCAGATTATTAAAGACAAAAGCGTAATATTTCATTTTCAAATATAAATTTTAACAGGGGATTATTAACGATATTATCAATTCTCCCTGTAATTTACCGTTCTATCATTTAACTATTACGAAATGCCTATTATATAATATAATTATTATGACTAGGAAAGGTCATAATATCTGTACCGAGTAGGCCGAGCCAAACAGAACATTAGTAGCAAAACTTGTAAATTTTAGAGAGCCTATTTGTATATTTTGAAATCAAAAGGTACGAACAAATAAAGCGAACGAAATAAGCCCTCGTTCCTAAGGCTTAAAATTGGTTTATGCTTAAAAGTAAGTTAGAATCAGCAATTCGGTTCTGGATTAAAAAAAAAAGAGGTAATGATTAATTAGTTAGTTAAAAAAAAAGGTAATGATTTTGTTTTTTGTTAAGAGATTTTTTGGTCAAACTTAATCAGAAATTAATTACTGATGTGCTAACAAATTGAACATGATTGTCACTAATGGACAAATTAATGACATGACACCATATATTTTAAATCTCTACAATTATGTAATTCTTTCTAGTTTCTTTGATTAATCATGTAACTTAAAATCTCTAATATGTTTAGGTTATGTACAAGTGGGATAGGAATAATTTTGAATTTTGGTAAAGTTAATTTGCATTTTTTTTATCTATTACCATATAATGTTTTATAAAATTAATATTTAATTAGTTATTCACGGCTTATTTATTTGATTATTTTGGTAAATGACAAGTAATTTTTGTTAAGAGATTTTTTGGTCAAACTAATCAAAAATTTAATGACTTACTGATGTGCAAACAAATTGAATATGACTACCGCTAACGGACAAATTAATGACAGGATATCATACTAGATTAGTCTTCACAATCATGTAATTTTTTCAATTTTTTTTGATTAATCCGACAGCTTAAAATCTCTAGTAGGTTTAGATCCTAGACAACTAAGTGATGAATAATTTTTAAAATTTGGTAAAGTTAAACTATATTATAATTAATTATCATAGTGTGTTTTATAAAACTAATGTTTTATTTGGTTATTCACGATTTACTATTTGATTAGTTTTTTTTGTTTGTTGTGGTTATTTCGTAACAAAAGTTTTTAACTTTTTATTTTGAAAGAATTGTTAGGGAAAATACCTTTAATTTTGTAACCGTCTAGCAGTGGAGAATAAGCATCGGCAAAGACTGATATCAACTGCAAGACCAAGAAATAAACTTCGTTAATAATTAGTATGCGCGTATACCTAGGTGAATATCTGCGCTATACGCAGGTTTTATTTATTTTTTAAATTTAGATAATGTGATTACAAATCATCTTAACAAAATTAAGAGATTAGTTATCAGGAAAGTACCGGTTGAAATGTATCTAAATATATTGCATCAATATTTATTTGAGTTTTACAAAGTTTAACATCGTTGTTGTAGAAATAAACACATGTAG